>JAAAKM020002227.1:0-13676 GCA_010016025.2 Alatinidae sp. Z8VKAUB7J3 | reverse complement strand
TGATAAAGTTGATAGGGATAGCATTAAAAAGGTTCAGAAGACCTTGTTTCCATAATGGTCCCTTAATAGAGGAATTAACAAAAAATTTTGCTCAAAAACGAAGAGAGGAACTAAGGTCGTAAGGCTCATTGGGGGTTTCTTTACTTACTCTGATGTACCCAATGTGATGTACCCAATGACTCTATCCTTCAGCCCCAATCTTTTTTTTTTGGCTTTGTAGCATCTCCCCTGTTGCTCACAAGTTGCGAGAGTGCTCCATACAGCAAAACAGAGTTTAATTTATAAAAATATGCAACAGTTATAAGGAAAGGCACATTACCTCAGTTACCTTAGAGAGGTTGGAATATTATCGGTCATTTCAGGTTGGAGTATTATCCGCCCTATATCATAATAAATTATACGAACTGCTCCACATAAGTAGCTGTTACAGGCCAGTACAATGGATGGGAAGGTTACTGTGAAAGCAAAATCATCGAGAGGAGTCCAAATTGATATTTTTTTGCCTTTTGACAAAAATGTTAGAAAGATCAGTGAAATCACTTCAATCAAGTCAGTGAAGAGATACCGATAATGATTTTCTGTTTAAGACCTTGACATAATGACAGGTGAAGTTCGTACTGAAGCTCAGAAATGCACAATAAGATAGTAATATTTTATTTGCAAAGAACACTAAAGAAACAGAAAATGTGTCATCACCTCAGAAAGAATCCCTTACCCACGCTGTCTCGGTGTGTGCTTCAGCAACTGAGCTAGGTGACCTCCGATGCTAACATACTATATTTCTCTAGTCGCCACATGAGCTCCCAGTTATCCACCGGTGGACATCGACATCCAGCCCAACCCAATTGGAGACCTATCTCTCCGTGCCATATTATTTGACCATGCAAGGACTGCCCTCCAGCTCGTGTACCTGCCCAAAGCCCATTGGAAGTCATGGCGTAGCGGTCTCGTCACGGGTTCGATCCCCGGTGGTTACATATTTTCTATTTCTCTAGTGCTTTTTTTCGAAACTGAAATTTCAAATCCTTCTTCTTGATTATACATAGTAATATTTGTTTTAAAAACTTCATCGTCATTTACTCGCTCAGAAAAATTTACAGCCAAATACGCTTTACACAACATAGTGCTCCCTCTGCTTTCGCCCGTCATAATGGGGAAGCACTATTTAGAACAGTGGATATGAACAAGTCAGCAACAACAACAATAATGATACACTGAAGTCAAAAATTGTAAATAGTAGTGAAAATGTCTTCCTTTTAATAATTGTCTACAAATGCTGAGCATTTCCAAATTTTTTGTTTGTTCAGCCAAAGCATGTAATATAAAAACCAAGTTAAAACCAAAAACCGAAAACAACAAGTATTGGTATCTATAAAGGTAATACACGGACCTTTTCGTTTGCATTTACAAGGTTATCTTGCAGATTGCTGCATTTGTTCTTTTTGTAATCTTTGGAATAAAAGTATAGACGTCTACTCTAAAAATTTGAAACGTGTCTGAGATCGCACTTGGGAAAAATATGTTGCATACATTTCATTAAAAAAATGTTTAACAAGCCGTTAGAGAGGTATTTGATGGATTTTATACAAATGTTGCACGTTTTACGAGCTCTTTGAGAGGTGCTGGCTAGACATTATGATGCTTTTGTACATTTTATAGGGCAGTTGAGAGCTGGTATTCCGCTTGAAAAATAACCTTTCAGTCTCAGATATGCCACTACTAGTGTGCGATCAACCATATATTATAGATTTCACGAAACTGCAGCTCATTTTACCAACAACTACTGAAGTAGTTTGGTCATCCTTTATGTCGTTTTGGATTCATTTATCCTTGAGGTAAATACCTTCACTCGTTTTCACCAGTGAGTTATTAACAGGAGCGTTTTAAAATCAAGGTCTTTAATCATAATTTTAGAGGTTTTGGAAAACTGTTAAAATTGCGCACTTTTGGTTTGGACTGGTGCCATGGGTCATTTGCTTACTCAGGTGAAAAACTGTGGAATGCACTGCCTAAGGTTATTAGAAATGCGTGGAAAAACAAAGCGTCCCTAATAGGGTGTTTCCAAATAGTCGAAGAAAAACAATTGTAGACCTCTAAGGGTCAATAACTGAGAATCTCTTATGAGAAGCATTAGGATGGGCATAAACCGAAGAACACTTAAATGACAACAATGCGACGATCATTATACACGCTAGAAAATCCCTGTTATATGATGAGAGGAAACCGTGGGTAAAATTAACAAAAAAATGGTACATTTGATCTTAAGTTAGGCAGCCAAGATCGAGGAGAGACTTACGTTTTGGGTAACTGTCTTCTTCTTCTTCCTCTTCTTGTTCTTCTTCTTCTTCTACAAGCTTTTCCCATTTATTAAGGGGTCGCTGCGGTAGATACGCATGCCTTCTAGATCTCTCTGTTAACTACATCTTCTTGCCTTGCATCAACGGATCGCATGTCTGTTCTGATAGTGTCCATCCATCATTGTTTCGGGCGTCCTCTTCCTCTCTCTCCAAGCGGATCCAGTATTCTCCGTCCCACGTAGTTCTCTTCTGTTCTTTTTATGTGGCCAAACCAAGTCTCGCTTTTGATCAACTCTGATCACCTGTCATCCATTATTAGCTACTATAGGCAAGTAACAGACGACTATCGAACCTATGCTGCAAGAAATGTGTCTGTACAGAACATGCACCACTGTACGGAAAAGCATTGTAATTCACCCGTTTCGACTACAGTCCAAACTGCCATACACACCAGAAATAAAACTGGTATGTATGGCAGAGAGATGGGAGAACATAGCACACAACTAACACAAGTATAAGCTAGTTCAACCGACCTTACAGTAAAGCTGTTAAGACAAAGGTAGATAACATTCTTACTTAGGCTTCACTAATATTTCCCCGCTGTGCGAATGATTGATACTCAGCATTTGGGATTCCAGTTCGGTTTCCAGATTTTAGAATTTGCGGTTTTTTAGATTTCTCCATGGGTTTCTGAATCTTCATATTTCCCGTTTTTTTCGTTGATCTCTCGAGCATAAATACGGAATTCTGTTAATGATTTACCCTTGGTTTAAACAAGCAACTGCTACCGGCGATCGACTCTCATACGTATTTTAGGCGATACATGTAGTCCCTTGAAATCGTGCTTACATCCGAACCTTTTCTAACCTTCTTATTCACGTATTAGTTGTTGTTGTAGCAGGATCATCATCCTTATGATCATAATCCTTGTCATCATCATCATCATCATCATCATCATCATAATCATCATCATTATCGTCATCATCATTATCGTCATCATCATCATCGTTATTTTCATTATCATCATCATCACCATCATCACTATCATCATCATCGTGATCATCATCATAATCATAATCAACAATATCATCAGTAGTAGTAGTAGTAGTAGTAGAAGTAGTAGTAGTAGTAGTAGTAGTAGTAGTAGCTGTTGCTGTAGCAGAAGCAGTAGCAGTGTTAGAAGGCGCGTTCCTGATAAAGACTCGGCTCAAAACATCAATCTTCTTCTCAACTCCAACATCTCCTATATTCGTCCCATATGAATTTCACCACTTAACTTTACAACTTTACTAAGTGTAATGGGGACTGTCATTGATCTCATAGAACTGTTTCATTCTGTATTTAGTGGAGCTCTAATGATCGATCAATTATTGTATACAATAGCTAGGTCCTTTGGTTGTTATATATAATACTCGGTTGTTCTACACTCTAACCGACATTACCCGTAATATATACCATAAAACCACAAAGTGACTTCCCTGTAAGTATCTAAACAGGAATAAAGCTTAAAACCGGAATAAAGTATTTTCTCACAATATTTTATGAAGTACATAGGACCAAAGAGAAGACTCACAAAAGAAAGGGAATGGATTTCAAAGGTCGAGCTATCTGCAAAAGGTTACAGCTGAAATCTTAGGAAGGTTACTAAGCTCCTACGTGAGACCAGACTACTGCTATTAGTTACAGTCGAGTGAATAGCTCCAGAAAGATTAAATTTGTCTAGGAAGATTTCATATAGAGAGGAAATTTTTATATTAATTTTTCAGTTATCGCCCTCCCTCAATCTCCTTAGACGTATGCAAAAGACAAAATAATCACCTGACTTGGTTGAATAGCGTTTTCAAGAGTGATGATCTGACATTAGTAACAATTGAATAGAATGTGGGTGCAATTTGTTGTATAATACTCAACCCTGTTTGTTAGGGGCTTTTGAAAGTAAAGGGAGTGTGTACGACCTAATATCTCCGAATCTGCTAAAGCTATGGCTTTGAAACTTAGTAGAAACTTAATGTGGTCTTTGCAAATTACCTATGATACCTCACCGAAGTGTCTTTATTTTTTGTATTTACATGATTTAGGAATTAATTAGGAATATATAAAAATATATTAAATTCTATAGTATGACGTCATATGGTCAATTATGATGATAATATTTTTTGTCAAAATTATTCCGTCATGATTGCATAATCAAAGTTTATCAAACAGTTTCTTTGAGCATCTGTAGAACGTATACCATTACATAAGGTCTTACACTATTCATTATTCAAAAAGTCGACTTGAAAGTCTAAAAATTTCCAATTTTTTCACTCATATTGTTCAAAGAATATCCTAATAAATTCATATTTTGAAAAAATTTCTGAAAACTTTAATAAATTGACGAAAACTCAATAAGTATGAGAGAAAGCAGATAGGTACATCAAGGTTATCACACATAAAATTGCCGCGGGGACTTTAAGTCACCCATGCCAAAATGTGGCAAGTAGTGAGTTTTAAAATCTCTTTTCGTACTTAAATTTCTGTTTCCTACTTATATTTCTGTTTCCTACTAATATTTCCATTCGATTTTCTCGAGCCGCCGTGGTCTAGTGGATAGTTCACTTGCCTTCCATTCAGGAGGGTATGGATTTGACTCCCTAAAGGGCCATTGGTGACGACAGGAAGAGCATCCGGTCTTAAAGTGCTCTAAGCTCCAAACAAAAGTCCCATTTATGTGGGCACCGCCCTAGCGGGGAGTGCAAGGCGTAAAACCGCATCATCCTCATCATAATTTCCATTCGATTCTCTGTATTTCTCTGATGAATTCTACCGGGGTCATTTAAGTCTATCTTAATGCCTCAGGGGTGAACAGATATGATAAATATTTTATAACGAACTGTCACGAAAATGAAAGAGGAGTTGCGAAGGTTACAGCTATTTGTTACATAGAAAAAAAGTTTCTTTGAAAAATTAAAGTTTCCCACCAATTCGCATCAAAAGCATCTTAAAGATTAACACCTACTTTGTTGCATTTGATAATCCATGGATTTTCACACCATGTCAGAATTGTTTGACAAATACATCCTCCATCATCTTGACTTCTCAGGTCGTAAGATTTAAAACAGGTCACTGTGATGCATAATAGACGGACCTATGACGTCAATGTTTTTAGGTACATGAAACATAGCTACATAACAAAGATATTGGTAAAGGGGGTCTTGAAATTACAAATATATTATCAGATAATAATATGATGGGAAACAAGGGGTGGGTAGGTGTTGAAAAGTAGGGAAATGGGCGCTACATAATTCTTGGACGGACCAACTAAGGTTTGTCGATTTAAATAATGATTTTTTGATTTAGGGAAGGTGTCCGAATTTTCCCTAGGATTTCTGGATTTCTATGGATTTCTGGGTTTTCAATACTTGTAAAATAAATTTTTCAATTCTCGAGGGAGGGCCAGCTGATGCAACTGTAAGTGATTTCTATGTCCTGATTCTCTAATGTAGTTTATTAAACGGTAACTGTTTGGAACAGAACTCAAAGCTCATCCAGATCTTGTTCCCGTTTAAATTTCTAAGCTATTTCCAGCTCCCCATCGGTTTAAACCAGGGAGGTTTTAACAGAATTGGGATTTGCGTTCTTGTGCGGATCGCTGCGGATCGGCGTTGCCGGGTACTGATTTAGTAGGAACACAAACTTTTGCAGTGTCTTCTGATGCTAGAGCTTAATTTTACCGAAAACTGAATTTGCTTGTATTATTTGCATGTATTTGATGCGAGAGAGCAATTAGTTTTTGTTTTACGCATTAACCTCAAATTCGGCCTCCTTCAGCATGAAGAAAAGTTACAAAGTTCCTGAGCCCCGGTCCATCACGAGTAGGGAGGTGTACCGACCAGCCTAAAACTTGCCCATAAATTCAAACATCATCATGTCTATAAAATTTGGTTGGAAGTGACCAAGCAATATAGGAGGAAAGGAGCAACATACATTTATATCCCTGGGTCCACCCCGAGGAGGGTAAGGGGTAATGACCACCCTAAAACCTCCCCATGGGTTCCCACACCAAGTCTCAAAAGTTCGGTTGGATTAAGTCAAGCGGTGTAGGAGAAGAGCAATATACGAAAAAAGAGACAGATTGAGTGTTCTATGTCAGATGTGCGTGATTTAAACCTTCCTTTTTATGCAAACATACCAAATGAGACGTTGTTGATAAGATCTATTTGAATATCAGTAGTTTACAACGCCTTCTTTGTAAAAGTTACGCAGCTGAATATTGAGGGGACTCTCCTCTGTTAACTCCCCCTAACGTTGGTTTTCTGCCAGTCTAAATTTCGACGTAGACGACGTCAAGAGTTTCGTCCGCGTTGATACATCTCAGGACTGACTCCATTGAATTTGAAGACATCTTATTAAGTAAACTGATACTGCGAAAAGCCTAACTATTGTAGTTAGACTGTTTTCGTCAACTTCGTCTTTCATGTTTGAGAGAAAGAGGTCGGATTGATCGCTCCAACAAAACAAAGAGTCCTAGATACTTTTGAAATGATCCTCTGAGGGATTTTCCCTTTTAAATTTGCCGCTTGAATGATGTCAGTATTGACCAATCAGGAAACGCGTCCAAAGGGCTTGTTGTAACTTGCCCAATTTTGCAAGTTCGGCGGTTTTCTAGCCGAATTGGGCTGAATTGACCACTGTGACAGGCAGCTTCACATCTGCAGAATGCAGATCTTCGCTGCTGGATGTCTTCATGTTCATGTGTATTATTTTCCAAGGGAAATTGAACCAAAGACAGAGAGTATATTTCTTTTTAACTTGAGCTGCCAGGGAAAAGAATGCTTTGTAAAATATGAAAATATTGAAAGCGATACTAGGTAAAATAGTAGGCCTATCAGCTTTTCGAGTGTAGAGGTAAGCCTATCCGCTGAGGGAGTGCTAGATTCATAGAGGCAGAGTTGCGGTTTTATTCAAGCATTGAGTTACGATTAGTTTAATAGGAGAAATGGGAATGACAGGCAATGTCCACACAAATGTATTCCTTAGGGAAAGGTGTCTGTCATAAAGAATAAAGTATTACCAAAATATTTAAAGGTAAAAATCATTTGGATTACAAAGTGATAATTTTTGTTTATCTTAACAAAGCATTTATTTATAAGTTTTACTTTAATATATCAATAATCCAATGGCGTGGGAGACCAATTAAATGGTGTGTTATGAGGAAGGGGGATTTAAGATGGACGTTAAAACATGCTTAATCGAGAGATAAACCGCTTTCAAGAAATATCGGGCTCCCAATATATATTGTTAAATTGTTTTAGCTGAAATGTCTTAGAATTTCTGCCGTTGTAATGTGAACCTAGTACCTTCCATGTTTTCTTCATTGACGTTCGCTTAAAAGCTTTTTCTGTACTCAACGGGAAGAAGGATTGCAGCTAATGCTCCCGTTATTGACCATCAGATCATTAGCCCAATTTATCTTATTACCTATCATTCTCTTTATTTTTTCACTGAAAGATGACAGTTGCTGCAAATTATTGGGGTAGGGCTCCTCCCCGTCTCCGTCACCACTATGCAAAGTAAGGGCGAAGCCGGGGTGAAATGTGTAGAGAGCTTGTTTTATGCAAGGCATCCTGTACTCAGGACCTCCTTTTTGAAGAGACTGACCCCTTGATAGGAAACTTAGAAATACGTCCAGTTACATCGGTCTGAAAAAGAAGGTCAAAGTTAATTTCAGAAGGGCAAGATTTATGAAGGCATAACCTCCCTGTATTTCAGAAAACTAAGACAGAATCTCGGCGCATTTGGGGCATATGTGCCGGCTTTTGGGCTATTTTCTCCAAAGTTTTGCACAGTCATTTGCTAACATCGAGCTTGGCTTAGTTGCCACAGTGTCTTGCAGAAGCAGAGGAAGAACAAACCGTCGCCAAAGTTAGTTAGTAAATTGCAAATACCTTGCTTCAATAACTACTTGAGTAAGATTCAAGGACTTGTGATCAGCACAGACCGTTTTAAATCGTTCAAGTTGCTGTGAGTCAAAATGCAGGTATGTTACAGAATTTGACTCTTTGAGATCTTTGTTAATCAACAACTGATTTTGTTGTTATTTGATTTTTTATTTATTTTGGTAGTTTGACATGTCTCAAGGTAGATGTATGTCAGTAAAGTTATCAGCATGATTGCAGTTAAGGGAATCAGAGAGAAATATCTTACGATTTCATGTGCTGTGACAATAGTGTCCTGTTGAGTTAGGCCAGCTGATAGGCCTCATGTTAAGAAATCGTATTTCATTCAAAATTTGTGTAGGGTAAGTTCCCGATCGTGCATGGGCATGCCACGTGTGTTAATTCAAAGTCAAGTTCGATGTATCATGCAAAATACGTAAAGTCAGTAAGCAGGGAGCGAACAGTAAAGGAAAGCTTAGGTAAAATTTCTTCCCACTCTAGTGATATCCGTTGTTCATGTCATAGGCCCAGATCTCATTTAGACTCAGGTTGCGAAAGGACTATTTACTTGATGATCAAAATCGTCTACGATGTTACGTCCGTAATCATAAGAGTGATCAGCGTCTGCTCTGGCTGTCTATTAATCGTAACAAAGTTGGGAACCTGCGGCAGTTTTTACCTTGCTACTGCCATGAAATGGCGCGTTCTCAAAACATGCTTCATGCAGTCTGCTTTATCTGCTTTAATAATGCAGCAATTGATTTCTAAAACAAATATAATCTAAGAGGATTATTTTGCTTCGGCCGGTTCTTATCCCAGGATCTTTGAAACCCAAGTCAACACTTTTGTGAGAAGCAAACAAAAAGGGGATCAGGAATTATTACCCATTTCCTAAATGCAATCCAAATGTTGAGCTAGCATTTGTTCACCACCATTTTCTATCTGCAATGCCTTCACTCAGATCTTCGTCTCCACAGCTGTCGTTATTGACCTCGCCCAGCTGAAACTGTCCTTTGCATATCTGAATACTCATCGTAGATCTTAATTTAAACCTGAAGGTGGAACTGATGTTTGTTTGATATACTCTTTTATCAGTCGAAAATCTTAAAGCAATCCTATCGTTGCCGATCTTGATCACTCTTGCTCATTTGCAATAGCCCTACCAACCTTTATGTACATCATAGCCTTGACCTTTCACCCTTTATCTGCTCATCTTTATCTCACTTTGCCCAAATTGCATTGGCTCCTAAGATATTAATGTCTAAGTATCGTTATTTGTACTTCTGTAAGGAATCAGAGTTTGACGTGACCAAATAGTTTTCTATCACTTTCTGCATGAAGTCTTGTTTCGCCATTTTTCACTGCACTATGACTCATAACATCGGTATTTACTGAATTAAAAAAATATTCAGTTGTTGGTGACGATCTTGTATCGTGATGTAGAAAACCATTTAATAGCACCTAGGCTTGTATGTCCATTTAAGCGCTGGGTCCAATCTATTATTTTAGTGTTAATATAAATAAAATATTAATGAGATGTTTACTGTATAAGCTAAATGAATAATAAAATTAGTTTATACTTGCAGGATTGTACGAAAGTAGCTCTTGCCCCTATGCAGATTGAATACAAGGCAATTCATTATCGGTCCAGGGTACTGGTTATATGGGTTTTGTGCGGGTTAGGACTTTAGGACTCGTACCTTAAAATGCAATTAATTGATATAAAGACATTACTTATTTGCATCCAACAGTCTTAGCTTTTCCTAGATTTATTATGATAAAACATAAGAACTAAAGATAGCAGTATAAAACTGCGGTTGCACAGAATTTATCTCCTTTGTATGCTTATGCACTCAAGGGTAAACCCAAGTTATGCAGTCAGTATTCACTCAATGCATAGTGTTAGGACTGAGGTCTTGACGTGCCTTAACAGAATGTGGTCAGAGTAACCCCATTCTACTTTTATATGACAAGAGTAGAATAGTCGTTAGAAATTTTATGACTTCCAATTTGAGGTGCTCAAAGTGACCTCACGACATTTAAGGAAGATATTTTCTGTTTATGTTTGCAGGGTTGTAGACGTCCATTGCATAAGATATTCGATAAATTACAGGCCTCTAAATGCTTTGTTGTACGTGCTGCAGTTCTTACAACAGTGGTTTGCAGGCAGGCTTTAAATTTGGCCACTAAAATTAGAAACGTTTGCTTTACTACCTTGCATCACCGGGACATTAATAATCTATGAAAAGTTGAGATTAATCTTTCATTATTTAAAATTGAAATTCACTGTTATATAGTCTACAATTTATTGCCATAAGCAGTAAGTTTCATATTTTTCTAAATACTCATTTTGGGATGTGCATACGCGAGTTGGAATTCACTCGATGGTACAATGAAAGCAGGTTATCGTCGTATCTCACACAAATAATTTATATTTCTAGTCCAAAAATCTGACCCAACACGACTTTGTAGTCAGCAGCATAGAGGGATTGTGTCAGCATGAAAAAGTGTATTCTTTCATCAAGGAAACGTAATTAATGCCATAGGAATTTTGTCACTTCTTCCTGAGAACGTAATGCGACTCTTAGGTAAACGTAAGCGCCAGTGATGGAACTAATAGCTATCAGAATCATCGACGATTTTGATATGACATAGGACGTCAAGAACCAAATCGAGAGATCATGCTACATTGGATTCGGGTTTAATGAAGGCGGAAGTTAGGTTTGCACAGTCAACAACAAGTAGGGTTGCAATCACCGACTGAAACAGGGCGTATAAAGGTAACATGTCGTTAGGATGTTGGTAGGAGCCTGTGTTTTGAATATTCTATTCAACTTCAATGATAAACTACGGAGAACGTTTCCACCCTACAAGTCAACAACAAGGTCGGTTTTAAGTTCCATGAACCTAGGTTACTGTGGTAAAACGTATGGCATCAAAAGGGTCAGGAGTTACTTGCATGAACAGACCTGACCAAAAACTTCCTCTGTTTATGGTTTCCTATTGTGTACATTTTATTAGATGGCTTTGGGTCTACTTTTCGACTCTGAATTGAAAGAAACATCCGCGTGACCTCGCGACAACGCTACCGTAACATTGCCGAAGAAATTTTAGGATTTAAGGACCATGTTTATGGCAGCATCATTCCTAGGGTGTTGAATTCCATTACACCTTCTTGATGTAGGTACGTCCTGTTTAGCCGTCAGTATCGCTTGTTTTGCATAGATTAACGAGCAGAAAACTCACATAATTGTTAAATGTATTATGTTGATCTCCTGTTTTATTTGCTCTTCCGCGTTCCACAAGGTCGACATTTATTGCCCAGTTTTGCCACTATCTGTACCATCGTGGGAATGTCCTGATAAATTCATAAAGTCGACGATTTCGTGTTAATTTGCATCAACTGTACAACAGGATTTCAAGGGTAGACTCAAGGGCTTGCGGAAAAGAAAGGTGCACGTAATTATAAAGTTGAAGCGTCATCCCCGAATTTGATGTGCGAAGAAACGTGCTTGCTGTCCAGCAGCAAAGTTTTTGGTCTGAAAGCCTATACGCTAAATTTCCGCTTTCTAATACTCGATACTACAGTCGCTTGTTGAATTTTGTTGTCATTTTTATCGTTCTCGGATGTAGGTGAAAGCTCATTAGTAGGCCTACAGGGTTCAGAATTCTACTCTGCCAGTAATTAATTAAGAGATGTTTCAAAGCCACTGCAGTTAAACATCGGTCGCCTCCCCTTGTATGATGCAAACGGAATAGAGTTTAATGTGCGTAAAATTGGTATATGTTTTTTTAAACTTAAATATATCTAGGTTTTTAAAATGAGTGTAAGCGTCAGTATTTGGAAATCTCTTATTGGAATGCATAATCCCGGTAAATTGTCGATGAGAAATGCGACACTGAGACTACGTTCTATAATATTGACAAAGAGTAAACAAGACAATGAGATGGTGAAAGTTGTACGCAATTATTGAAGGTCTTTGAAGTTAATCTGGCATTGGTAATGATCTGTCATGGGACAGGTAGGAAGCAAAGCAAAAAACAGTCTTTCTCAAATGGTAAAATTCCATGCACCATGGGCAAAGAGAACACGCAGAAGAACGGTTAACAAGCAGAAATTGACATTAAGTATTGCATGAAGGAGCTAAACATGACATGAAAAGTGAAGATACTTAGACCAAAAATATGCAGTCATTTTACAATAGTACTTAAGACAATAATAGTTACGGTCTGTAAAAAATCAAATCTTGAAAAGTTGTAATTTTCCAAAAGCAACGTGAAAATGAGTATGTCCTTCTGAAATAGAAATGTACATTTCCAAGGTCTTCAACAGGAAAACGAGCCTGTAAGTAGGCACAACCTAGAAGCATCTACGCAGAAACTACACGAGTAAGAATATAGACAAAAGAACTTAATTGTAAACTCTAGAAGCACTGAGCAGACGATAAATACTTTCAGCAGGACTGCACCGTAGCCAGGCAAGTGTAAAGAAGGAAATGTATTGCATATAGAGATCCTAAGGGCATGCAGAATTTTTAAATCCGTAAATATTGTGGTGATAAAGAAAAAGTAAACAAATGTATTAAAAGAAGCCCTGTGGACACAATGAATACTTTGATATTATTACAATATAGTATGACTATGATACTTAAACTAATAACATAAATTTAGACAGAAAAATCAAGTAAATGGGAAGATAAACAAAGACGGAACATACAATTCATGAATAGAAAGAAAAAAAGCAATGCTGAGATAAATGTAAACAGAATTAAGGAACATGCAAACTAATGAAACTACAGGGGCATAGGCTTTATGATCAGGTCAATAATGCTACCAATAGGCCTAAACAGTAGATAAATAATTGTATGACAGGGAAGATATAGTAAATCAGGGAAGGAGCAGCAAAGGAAGGTAGAAGTCATTCATATGGAGAAAGACATGAAAATCTGAGATAAATGCAAACAAAAGGAACAAAGCTATAAATAATCAAGGCATGTTATAGAAACACAAAAACTAATAATACAGAAGCAGTGAACTTTTTGCAGCGATTTATGATGATACCAATATACATTAAGTATATAGCTGTATAAAAGGGAAATAAATCAAGGGAGGGGCAAAGCAGGAAAGTAGCAGTCACCCATATGGAGCAGGACATGCAAGCTGAGACAAACGCAAAGAAAACGGAGAAGTGAGTAGGTAATGACTACTTTGGACAGATTCATAATTATATAAAAACACAGTACAAAAATAACTGTGTAAAGGGAAGGTATAGATAATCAAGGAAAGAGGAAAGAAGAATGATAGAACTCTTTCATGTGAAGCAGGATATGCAATGCTGAGATGAATGCGAAGAAAAGGTACAACTTTATAAATAGTCAAGAAATATTGAGAGAAGATACAAACGCTGAAAAGTACAGGAGCATTGAGTAGGCAATGACCATTTTGGACAGATTCATGATAG
>JAAAKM020002226.1:0-13677 GCA_010016025.2 Alatinidae sp. Z8VKAUB7J3 | reverse complement strand
ACGTGGCGTGCCACTTCGGTGTGAAAGGTTTAGTGCTTTTGTATAGGTTCATTCCAAAGTGACATGCCACGTCGCATTTGCCACTTCGGTGTGTAAGCTCCGTAAAGGAAGATATGAAAACCCGCTAAGTAGTGTCGATAGGGAGTGGCCGATATTAGCACTTGGTCGTTTACGATTATCAATCGACTTGTGAAGCGAGCAGGGAAGAGAGAGATCACAATTATCGCAATGTACTATCTACTTGTTGGTTCATCTTTTAACCACTCGGTGCTTGAAGCCGCATTATTGGTAATCGAATTCTGACATTTGATAACTAAACGCAATCCTAATAAGTAACACGTGTAGAAGATAAGAACATATCAAGACAGACGAGATTTTTAATAAAATGCATAGAAAACTCTCTTTGATAATTTAATACATCCATTTACACATCGTCTAATTCTTCCCACTTTTTACTTTACGTAAGTGCTCGCTCTGCTCTTCCATCAACGGGGTTTGCCAAGGCGAAAGCGCCGATCGTATGGTACAGAACGAGGGTTAACGATGACCACAACACAATAAAGGCGTCACAGAAACGAGCGAACGTCGGACAGTTCATAAACAACATGTGCTGAACAACATGTGCTAAAAGAACACGGAATCTATAGAAATTTCATTGCCCAATATTATAGATCTAATGGAATAGTTAAGAAAATGTAAGAATGGAAAGAAAAAGAGCCAAAAACATGCACCCATTATATTTAAGGTATGACAGTATCTATGAATGTATAAAAGACGGTGGGCAAAAGTATATGCTACTATCATACGTCCAAGTTATGTTTGTTATCGTAATTATCGCAGAAGAGGTTTAGCTTCTTCGTGTCGAATTACTTCTTCTCGATACAAATTAATTCCTCTACTTTTCGGTCCAACGTAGCTTAGTAGAACTGGTAAAAAGATAAGTCCATGTGCACCTCCAATAAGAACTATTCCAAGATACATTCGGAAGTAGAAAATCTTGAATCAAAGAAAAGACAAAAACATCAATTTTCCGAGTATAACAAACACCGCGTTTATGCTAAAATAAAGGTTATGATAACATATTAAAATACAATCACGTTTCACACTGCTTAATGTAAGATATAAGAAAATGTATCCGAATTAAATGCCCTGGAAATGATGCAATAAGCAGAATGTCCCATCGGAGCACGTCAGAGACGATCACCAACCCTGACTAGTTATAAAATACTTCAGCTAGAAGCCCCTCATACTTTTAACTATTTCTCTTCAGACTGTATATATATCAGTCCACTACTCAATATCTAATCATAGGGGCCTAATGACAAAAAGCAAAATATAATGACCACACTGATAATGCATAAAAACAAAGCATCGCTCGAGGTTTCTATTTTTGCGCACGTAACAGAATGTGATACGACAAAGTGCTGTCTTACCTCAAATAACTGTGACTTTGCAAAGTAAAGTACAATGACACCAACTAATTTTGTTATAGTTATTCCACTTAGTACCTGTAAAAAACGAACAATTATGGTAAGCGACAAAAAATATTATTAAATTTACAAAGAGTGATTTAAAAGCTTGGCACTGTAAACTTATAGTTTCTTCATTCGTAACATGGGAAACACAGCTCATACCATTCTAGATTACCTTTTGCCTTGAAATGCTATCACTGCATTTTTATCTCTAGTGTAGGTCGGGGGGCCATTAAAAACTATCAGAAATCCTTTCGCATCTTTAATACGTTCTGGGCTTAATTTTAATACTTGCATGTGACGTCTCCTTGCTTACATGTAACATCTTATCTGAAAAGCGTCTCTTTACATCGACGCAAAGCCAACCTAGTACCACGAGGAAGAAAACTGACGGATTCCTTAGGATAGGCCAAACGCGAAATAGCACTACAGTATATAATAAGGAAAACGATGCCGTATGCACCACAAAGTGTCTATTCAAATCTGGGGTGCTTCGAAGTCTACCGTTCAAAATTGACGACAATACAGCATTCCAAAAAAATTTGTACTCCGGATCCTGCGAAGCTCCTCCTCATCCTACCAACAGTGTTCAAAAAGTTGGCGGACTAATGAAAACTGCCGTCTACTGAAAACCAAAGCTGGATGATGGCGGCGTACGGCAAAACCACCCAAAATTCCTAACACAAACAAGTATCTACGCTTACTTGTCTGTACGCCTAATCGTTTAGCACGCCCACGGTATTGTATGGAGTCCCTAGAAACAGTTTTATGGAGCCCCTAAAAAGTAATCTATGGAGCCCTATTTGGAAGACCTATCTAGAAATTTACATGTTATGCTTGAGATAACAAGTGAAATTGAATACTAACCGAACTCCCAACTTTTGCGATTGCTTCACGAGCTCGGTTGACTCTCGTTCCCTTATTGCTAATACTGAAAGCCCTCGCAATATGTGAGCAGAACTCGACAGATATTCCAATACTCTAATAAAATCAAGAAGTAAATATCATTGTATAAGAAATAAGATTCATGAAAAGGCAAAATAGGCAGAGAACACTTTATAATCAGCATACTACCTGGCAAGCAAAATAACGCAAAACAAAGCGCAGTTTTTATACCAAACTGAATCATTCAAAGTTGCTTACAGTACGTGAAGTTCATCTATTCACTAACGAGTGTTTTCTTCTCTTTTCCTTTCACGCATCAATATTTTTGGGCCATCTGCATGCAAATCTGCACCTAACAGTTATCCAGATTGCATTGGTGAGAAAATGGCCTCTGACCAGAGCGCTTGGCTACTAGTTCCAATCATATTCGAAAATGCACCAACGATCAAACGTAGTGTTCACAAAACGTAAGTATAGTTTGACTTATTTTAATCAACAAAAACTTTTGTATAATATAGATTGTGGATAAACATTGCAAGTGTGCAAAGTATGCTAAAAAGTAAAGAACGATAAAAATCATGCGTGGGTAAAAAAACCTACAAGAAGCCCCATTAGAAACCACAAAAATATATGTTCATAAACATTCCGCCAGGGTGGGCAATCGAAATACAATTGTCTTACAAGAAGCCCCACTAGAAACCACAAAAATATATTTTCATAAACATTCCGCCAGGGTGGGCAATCGAAATACAATTGTCTTACCATAATCAAATTTACTAGTGACACAGCATTTAGTGATATGTTCCAGGCATACATAAGTCCCATTAAATCCACCACGATCATAGCCACGGTGAGGGCAACGATGCAAGCTATCCCGAAGTTGAATCCCAGCAACAGGAAAGTAACAACAAAGATAGCAAGGCCACAAATGAGTAAATCTACCCAAGTGTCGTGGGCGATGGTAAGGTACTGTTCATAGAAGACATAGAAAACCCTAGAATGATACAAGACAAAAATATATATTAAGAATGAGGAGTACAATGTTAAAGATCTACCTGGTACAAACATCACTATTTAGTGTAGCTACATTCTAAGTTTGTTCAATGACTGCGACGCGCATATTCTATTTAGTTCTAGGATAGTAAACAGGGCACGAGGAACAATGATCTTCTATTCGACTTTACCCAAACACTTCCTTCTCTTTTTGAATACTACTACTAATAAAATCGGTTCTCCAAAGACTGATAATAAGTTTACTTTGAACGACTATCAGTTGCCGTATTCACTCTCACAAGCGTTAAGTTATAAAGGGCCAAAATCATAGGAAATTATCAGGAATCAAGGTGGAAAAGGTACAACTAGTCTTACGGGGATGTATAAGATATACCTTTATCAAAACCTTCCACTACCTTCTCACAGCGACTTGTGAAACGGTCACAATCTATGCCTTTAAAGGGTTAAAAAGCAGTCACGGAAGATATATCCTGCCCCTTAATTTCATAGTGCATACCGTAATAACATTTCCTATACAAATAACATTTCTGACCTTGCCGCGAACTTCTTTACAAATAAGATAAGCGTATGTAACACCCTTGTTAACATTTCAGAATGTTCAAAGCGCAGTTGGTGTCTCTATTTCATTGCACGAAGTTGTGCAGCAGATCTAGGCAGCACAATCAAGAGCAAAAAAGTAGCGCCCTCTTGCAAATATGCTTACCCGACACATTTCACTGGAGATGCTCGATCAAATACACGGACAAACGTTTCCCCCCAAACTCGCATTCAAACGTAAGCCTGTCAACTTGCATTAATATATAAGCTCTTAAATTAGCACTAATACATAAATAACAAACAAGTCTCTGCACCATGTTATTCAGATTGAAAACATGCCACCATTAAGCAGACATAATTTTTGTTACAAATGTTCCCTTTCAGCTCCAAAAGTGGGCTCTGTCTCTTGCCACAAACGTCAGACATACTTAAGCAAAGTTAAGGCAAGTTTAAACGTTTCTCTCACAACTAGTGAATTACCTTCAACCGTATCTACGGCGGATGGCCACTACACCAGCAGTGCAGCACTGCATAATATCACTAAAGAATAACAGTGTCTTTTAACTTCTGGAATGTATAGTTCTTAGATTAAGCAATGATACATACGAGTAGGGGAACACAGGATGATCCAATTCTTTTGTCATGTTCTTTGCCATCTCCTCTGAATACTTCAACGCAGCTACGAACTCGGAAGAATTCTTCAAGGTTGCGTGATATGACATAAAGTAAGACCCTGTGGGCAAGTCAAATACGGCATACAATCGTGACGGAATAACAGCAATTATACTAGTAACAGAGGTGCAGCATCACAGTCCTTCTATTTTCAACGCCTACTTTAATGACTATTCTAGGACAGCTGGGGTAGAGACAGGTAATGAGCCCTTTTAAAACTTTTAAACACACCATGATTTTTCCATAGCCAGTATCCACGTTGTCCTTTGCTAGGCTACTGCAAGACCTAAAACTTCTCTCGTTCTGGTGAATCCAGTATCCCTTTGATAAAGTGCACCTAACTATATCCTTCTGAAATGCAATTTTCCACACAATCCTCGTCCCTTCTCATATAAATAACCTTGCTAAACGACTACACTCAAGTACCAGTATACTTAAAAAACATGTAGTCAGTCTTGTATAATGGGAAGGCATCGCTTCTCGAGTATGGCTAATTTGATATTATATTTAACTATTACATACTACTAAACTGCGGCACTATTAACGTCACTTACCATCAACACTTGCAGTCTTTTTGTTCAGATTAACTGCCAAACCATATGCAGCTTTCCCGCCTTTTGAACATTTCTTTCCGGGTATATCAGCCAAGAAATATGGCAAAAACTTGTTAAAGTCCTCTCTACTAGGCCTTTGTCCAGACATATTCTTTGCCAAGCATGCTTTGCAATGCCAAGATGGATCATCAACTTAAAGAGACAGAAAATTGGGATGCTAGTACAATCCATTTATACCTTGTAACCAGCAAGATGACGTACCTTACTAGTATGTATTCACCCCATACTTTCTACTTGGTAACTAGCAGTGCAATGCTTGCACTAAGATTCGGGGGCTCCAACAACAGCTACATTAAGACATGATGCAACAAAATTCATGCTCAATGTGAAACCAAAGGATTTAAAAGAGGCTCTCCACCCATTTGTTCTGCAAAACATCTTAACATGTTAGCTCTAACCTGCTCTTCGTTTTGTACAAAAACAATGATTAAACGTCATAAGTATAATACCAACCGAACTTTTAAACATTAACATACACAATACCTGAAACAGAGGCATAACATTAGATCAATTAGTCAATAGTATCGGGGCACAGTGGGGTACAATGGGGAGGGGCCTTCACATGTTATACGTGAATTTGAATAATTCTATTCGTAACTTCCCCCCCTCTTGTGTTTTCCGACCGTCTTGAAAAGCATATTTGATACTATTTGGGTTTTCGATCTAAAATGTTCTCCTCCTAAACACATCATATTCCTCAGGTCACACCAGTTACAATCATGTCTTCCGCTTTCTTTGCTGAAAGTAGCCCTATGTTTCGAAACGTGAAATTTAAACTTAAAGAATAAAATTTACATACTTACCAGTTGAATTGCAAAAGGTAAATTTTTTGGGTTTCACTTTCTCCGTTACTGTCACATTTTGACATTTAATGTGAGGTGGGGATACTGTGACATTGGCTGCTGTTACATTAACTTGTTTGCATACGCTCTTGATAACTTTAACATCTTTATATTCCAGATATCGGCAACAGGTACCTGTAGGGTCCAGCCATGCGATATAATCATCTAACCACGACGTTGCTGGTGTTGCAATTTTTGTGCTGAAATGAAAAATCAATAGTTTCCTAAACTATCAAGCGTCTAGCAGCAACTTAATAAAAACAGAGTTAAGAGACGACGCGACGAACTGCCCTTCGCATTGCTCTCATGACTAAAGGGTTTGGGCTTGATCACCAGATGCGTACTTGGCTGATTAGTAGACGACCATTGGGGCAATGATGGCAATAATTTACGGGTTGGTACTAGCCCTCTGAATCTCCGTACAACACTGTGTTGTAGACCTACTATGAGAAGCATGCCCAGATACAACCAAGGGCAGAGAATCACCATCCGAGTACCTCATTCTCTCTACTAATAGTTTTGTAAAAATTTCTTTTTAGTCACTATCATCCAACGGGATGTTTCCTTGAGTCGATTGCCCAACAAGCCATGGCGGTGTCATCCAACTGAGTCGAATCATCCAACTGAGTCGATTGCCCAACAAGCCATGGCGATGTCAGTAAAGGCACCGGGTCTTAACGTGTTCTGTTCTCCAATAAAGTCCCGTGTACGTGGGCACCGCCCTACCCTCTTTCAATGGCGCATAATCGCATTCATCTCTTATTAAACGATATATTAAGACAAACAAATAAATAGATCAACGAATGATACATAAACACATAAAACCAAAACAACAACACTGAAAACAATGTAATAAGCACTACTGTGAAGAAACTACAGATTCCCCCCTATAGAAGAAACTGACAGTACTTACTACTGACTCAGCTGTGATGCTTGAAAAATATTCTGAACTAGAGATTTTTGGTCACAGCCGCCGATACCACAGATTTTATTTTGCTTTTGGGGGTTGGCATAATCATAGCCGTCTTTCACAACGAAGTAAACTGGTGCCCCGGTGTAGAGGTACTCATTTAGATTCCGATAGTATGGTAGTAAGTATGAATCCGTTGGAAAGGCCAAGGTCTGATCAAGACCAATGTCCAACTGTGGGATGACAGCAATGCTTGCTGCAAGTATGGCTGTAAACAAGGACACCTGCAAGAAAATCATAATTGAAAAATTAAATCTGAATACTCAAATCATTTCAGTTCTTATCAATAACACGAACTTAATGTGACTTAACGAGTAACATCCTATGTCAGTTATCTACAATAACGCGTGTCGGGTCATATTTCACCAATGGGAAAGGATATCAAACCCGAGTAAGGCGGCTGCAAGAGTTGCACCGTGTCAAACGGGAAAACTACGAATTATTTGATCCTGTCTTTTCTATGTTTCTCGTGCTATTTTTAACGGCAAGTAAAAAATATATGATACAACAGACTAATTAAACATGGCTAAATAATGAAAGAATCTTACAAAAAAGATTCACAAAAGATCACGCTAAACTAAAGATGGGCTTTGAACGTGCTATAACTTCTTATTTACCTTGCCTATTACAAAGTTTCTTAGCAGCACTATAGTTTTGCTTTTTTACAACAAATAATATCTGAGCTAAACATATAATGACCATTATTCTCAAAGAAAAGTGACAAAACACAAAAGCCCAAAAATTCCAAGATGATGAAACAAACGCCAATAGCGTGAAAAAATCAATTTACCACCTGGATGCTCTAAGAAAACTCAGAAAACTTCATTTCCATACATCAAGTTGTTAAAAGCTTAATAAACCGACGTATGTTGCCGCGGGCCTACTGGGGCCACCTCACGTAAGATAGGGTTAAGACTTGCGACACTTGAAAAGAAGAACAGAAGCTAACCGGGGTAACTCTGGAACATTCTTGACTCAAAAAAAACCAACTAGAAAGACGATAAGTGGGGTTTAATAACAACCCTGTACGTTTTAACTGATAAGTGCTTCAACGAAGGTTTTTAAATCTGCCGGCGATGGAAGCCTGGAATTCGGAACCCGAATAGTACATAGTCAATATCATGCTGGGTCACTTTCCGCTGAAGTCTTAAATATTGAGAGTAAACTCACCACAAGAATCCGGATTGGTTTCATCATGAGAAATGGTGCATAGTATGTGCTCATAAATCCGTATAATAATCCTCCTTCACATGGGAATTCGCTTCCTGGGACGTTCGATTTTTCTAGCCCAGCACAGCAGAAAATTTCAAATCTATTCCTTTTCTGTCGTTTAGCATCGAGTGCCATCACTGCAACGAAGGCTGTTACTTGCAGAAGGAAATCAATGAAGACTGAAAGTGCGGCATACTGTGCAAATGCTCGAACTGCCGGCATTGTCGATAGCGCACCTGGACGGAGGAAAAAAGCTATTACTGGGGGAAGTGCTAAAATGCCAAAATGCTAAAAAAATTCTTATCGCTCAAACTAGCACCAGACACTGGAGTCATAGTCAACCTTTCATGGCAGAGCATACCCATAAAATAATATGAAATATAGGTGACTACGGGTTCTTTTGAATGACTCATCTATGTCTATACGTTTTGAAGAACAACAATTGTAATAGAATATCCGACATCCTTTTGGTTCTATCCTACGCAGAGACATACTACGGAGGCAGTAATTCATAATTGGGAGTAGTGATGGGAAGATGACTTTCTAGGCCTGAAAAGTTAAGGCGGGTCTCTTGGGCTGATATAAAATTAATGTTAAAAAAGTATTCGCTTTGGGAGCGGGGGCAAGCCTCTTCATTCAAAGCGGCCAATATATGGCCATCTAAATACTCGCGGGGTCTTGAAAGATCTTAAGGTTTTGCCCTGACGTCTAGCCATGGCCTAATTGATCAAGAGAGGACAGGACATGGCTGACACATTCTCGTAAGAAGTCCTAGTAAATAAATACGGTATACCTGATCACTGACAGTTCGAAAGTCGCGCTAAGAAATAAATACGCTACACCTGATAACTGACAGTTTGAAAGTCGTTCTGAGAATAGCAACAGATCATTGACGTGACAAATGGGAAGTAAAATATATCTAAATTAAAATCCTGCTACCATTTTCGTTGTAGAACAAGCATCAAGGCGATGGCTAGACATCTTCCTTAGACAGGTTAAAAATTAGAAGAAGCAAGATACTCACCTAGACCAAATGCGACTGATTCTGACAGAGATGACAGCAACATACTGGGTGCTACTTGACCAAGTACACGTCCTATCTGCTGCTCTGTTGTTTCAAAGTCTCCAAGTCTGTCCCGCTACAAATAAATCAAATGATTGTTATATAAATTTTAAAACTGATATACAATGGTAATGAGGAACGTGATAGTTTAATATTGTTCCCTGTCATTGCCCTATCCCGCCCTCACTGCCATAAAGGGTCACAGCAAGAAGAATCAGTGACATCACAATCCCTGTCTAGCTAATATCAGGGTAGTAAATACTGAAAACCAAATACTGAGCCATCACTTTCCGGACGACTATTGTTCTGTTTCTAGGCGCAGTGTTACAAGGAGTATCTGCGCACCCACTTCAGGGTTATCTTCCCAATTTTGAATAACCCAATTTTGGACGGGAGAATATGATTGTCTATCTCCTTCACAGTCAACATGATCCAATAATACATTATCAGTTAAGACAGAATTGCGTTCGTTTTCAAACTCCAGTGATTTTAACTGCAAAGCCATTTTTTACAACGCAAACTTTCATTTATTAAAGCTTTACTGACAATTCACCTACAGTCAACTGCCAAATCACTAAGTGTAAAACTGGGAGTACTGTACCAGCATCTGAAACACAAAGCAATTAACAATCACTTAATTGTACAGAGCAAGTTGCAACAAACCCACACCAAATCTGATCCTCATCAAATATCCTCAGCAAAGGTACAGTAAAATACCTACCCCCTACCCTCTACCCCTCCTTTGCTAATATTAATCAACATAAAATGTTGTGGTACCTGTAACGTCTGCACCAGGATAAAGATGTTGTCTACTCCAACGGCTAATACCAAAAATGGCACAACTTCTATGATGATTAATGTGGCATCAACTCCAGCATATGACAGCAAACCAATTGAACTTAGCACTGAGGTCATAACTATGAGAACTCCTGATAGACCAACCAAAATTTTTGAATCCACCTGTAAACAAAAGGGCAAGATTAATACATTATCATACTCAATCCACTTTTCAACCACATCCAGCATCACCTTAAATTATATCACTTTAGTATATTTTTCCGGCCTAGGATCCCTGCTAATATTAAAGAATACGGTATTGTGAATACCAGAAGAGTAATTAATACTGGACAATATTAACCAGAAATAAAGTCCTCACCTGGGGGTTCAACACTTCATACACATAATGTAATATCTTCTCCCTTCAGACCTTTTGATCACAGGTAATGTTCTAAAAGCTTCAGCAACGCTGTTGTCTGCATGCACATCTGACTGAGGTGTTGCCCATTATTCTAGATTCATTATGGCATGGTGAACAAAGTTTGGTGGCAACCAATTTGACAACCACTGTAAAACGGTACGGTCAACCTAAGGGAACGATGTCTACACCAATCAATTCTCTTATATATAATACATTTTTGACAATAATCTGGTCACTGATGAAGAAAGATTTTTGTTATTTGTTCGCAAGTCAATAAAAATGGTTTAGTTGGTTGTTGCATAATTGGAATGGAACTTACCAAGCAAGAAAGTGTCTTGTTCCACTTCCCTATCCAATGTAAGCTGATAATAAGCTTCTACAGTCTAAAACAAGTACCATATCTACTTCAACACAACTGTTAAATGTTAACAACAACAGATGATTAAAATATGGCAAATATTAAAATTGATTACAGTGTATCAAATACTGAAAGACAACATCATACTTACCAAAATTCTTGATGGGCTGAATAACTGTCCTAGTCCAACAGTTATGTACAAAAACATAAGCAGGTAACTGCCAAGAATAGTAAGCACATCAGACTGACTTTCACGATTCAGTTCATCCTGGATTGATCGTTCAGATGAATATGCAGCTTTTAAATTCATAACATTTTTGTCATTGAACTTTTTAACAATTTTGAGATATTCTTTCTCCCAGGCTTCTGCTTTCACATTTTCTTTTGGGTTTAAGTGATTCTTGACAATGAAAGTGAGAATAATGGCTTTTGCTGACTTGTAATCGTCGTCTGTGTAGCCACCAAGAGCCAGACTAGGGCTAACAGGTCCACCAAATTCTCCCATGCATGGTAGGTCTAAAAATTGTTCCGTCTCAGTGGTTGGTGACCTGAAAGAACATGTCCAAAAGTGTTTATAAAAAGCATCAGAATATTTGAACCACTGAGAAAAATAGAGTATAGGGCAGGGAATCAAATGTTTGGTCAACTGCAAATAGGCAGTACCCGACTCCCACAGATCATGTTTCTGCCAAAAAGCCAAAGAAAAACACACTTTCCAAGACTGACTACAATACTTTTGTTTTGTCGTTCATTTGTGAAGGCAAATCACTACAGTGCTGATTCTAATAGGTCATTTACTTCATACTTGTCATTATATAATTACTATTGCAGGTTTGAAATTTTACACTACCTTCTCCTTATTGACCATTAAAAATGTCTGGCCAAGCTAATGTCTGACTGATTTCCCTAAACCAGCAAACTGACTTCTTTACTGAAAATCCTGGTGTACAGTTTTTTTCCTGCCATGCACCCGAGGCCTCTAATTTTGTCACAATATATTTCACTGCAATTCATTTGATCTGGATATGTGACCACAGTAGATGTTCTGCAATGTTTACATCTAGATTCCCTTGCAAAAAGTGTTGTCAAAAACTGCTGAAAATAGTATTGTTAAATAAGACAACATTTATTATACAAGAAAATAAAAAAAAAGAAGTTGGTCACCCAATATGTTCAAGACTTAAAAAAATGTTTATCACATAAATGTCCTCGTGATAAAATGCCAGAAAGAGTAAATAATACCTTGTGCATAAGTCGAAATGGGAGTGCCAGTCAGATGCATTTTCACCAAAGTCCCCACAATTAAATTCCATGTTAGTCCGGCAGCGATCTAAATGTTCATGGCTATTCTGCCAGTACTGCAGGACACTCATAATAGTACAATTCTTGTTGTATGGTGAAAGAGGTGAATAACATATGTCTTCCAGTGTAACCTTGACCTTTTTCCCATCTTCATCAGCATATGCAGTTATGTTCATTATATCAAGTTGAAGGCTCAATACCTATGACATTAAAGTATAAAAAATTATACAATTAACACCATAAAGCATTTTGGCTATGCTCCTGGTTACAAATTATCAAGGATAAAAGTCTTGATGTGAAATACTAGTTTTAAAAAAGTATGCAAGTTTTTATGTTCCCTATCTTCCTAAAGTTAAAAGGAAAGCCTTCTTTGTCCCAATACTGCAGCTATTTGCCCCTACAAGCATAATACTTCCCTGCATATTGATTAGTAAGTAGCAAGGTACTGCCCTTGTTTGAATTATTTATTATCCATTCTTACCAGAAACCCTTCTGGTCATATGAAAATCTGACTTTACCACGGATCAATGGGCAATGAATAATCCATGACAAAATCTTTCCTGATTACTGAAATGCTGAAATGATCCTGATCTGGCAGAAAGCCTATGAAAACACTATGGCAAAGCTTCAGTGTGAAAGGGGAGAACTGGAAAGGATTTGTCAGGCATGGGCACAAAAAGAATAGAACTTAGATACTGCCTAAGAAACTGGTGGAGAAGATTTGTCACTTCGAAAACCCTAAAACTGAAGGTAAATCTGCCTTACTTATGCCCTACACTTGAATTTCAACATTTACACTTGATTCTACTACAGTCTTCAGCCATGTAATAGTTTGGCAATACCCAAATATAACAGATTGTACCATATCTATATAAAAGAACAGTCTGTAATCTCTAGTGCCACTGATAAATTTTCTTAAATGGATTGTAAATGGAGCACAATTAAACTAGTGCCCACCTTAGCCAACAAGAATGTTAACATGGTAACAAGGAAAATAAATAAATAATTACTTCATGTAGGATCTCCTTGTGAATCAGTCCACTGAATGCCATAGTATTATTTCCAACTCTTCCATACGGTTTATAATGCTCGGTATAGAAGTTTGTATTTGTTGATGTGATGATAATTTGTTCAGTTCGGTAAAATGGTGTGAATTTCTCATCAAAGTAATTCTTATTCTGCCTTGCAGTACTAGTAGGTGCTGACCAAAGCTTCACTGGATCTGTAACAACCTACCAATAAAAGATTATTAAAGTATTATAAAATAATTTCAATAGCATGTGCCAATGCATTAATAAGCAATAATTTATTTACATGTAAATAGTGATTCCAAAAGGTAACTAGCAACAGTGTGTGTCAACTGTGCTAGACACAATTGCAGATACCTGTGATCATGTGACTGAAAAATTTCAGTTAGATAATATATCTTCTGGCCTGAGAATTATAAGAATGAAATTAGTTTAAGGCCCTGTTTACATGAGCTCGAGACGAAATCTCGGCTCGAGATGAAATCTCAGCTCGAGGTGAAATTTCATCTC
>JAAAKM020002225.1:0-13680 GCA_010016025.2 Alatinidae sp. Z8VKAUB7J3 | reverse complement strand
GAACCGTGCAGCCGCATTTCAGAGTTAAGCGCCCTGTTCAAATGCCTGTATGAATAATTTGGTAGCATGTCATAACGCTTTCTGCAAAGATATTTGATAATCGGGTTGTTTCCTCGAGAACATTTTATGGACGAATTGAGGTTATTTGAGGAGAGGAATGTCATGCTTCTCTGTCAAATATTCGTGACAATACAATACAACGTACCGGGGAATAGAATGGCGTCGGTCGTCGAACTAGTTATACGTTATTCGCATATTCGGAACTCATGTATGTATGTATGTATGTATGTATGTATTTATTTTACCATATAGAAGAAAAAATAGTTACAAAACAAAACAAAACAATAAGTCAAAATTACAATTTTTAAGGTAGTAATTTTTTTACAAAATTAAACAAAAATATTTAAGTCATTCTAAAGAATAAAATACAAAATATAAGTAACAAAAAACAAAGAAACTGTGCTCGATAAACCCCTATTGATAAATTGGCAGGGAAAGCATTAAAAGGTTCAGAAGATCTTGTTTCCGTAATGGTCCCTCAAGTAGAATAACTACTCTCACATATTAACTCCGTTACATGATATTTACTGGATAACTTTTGACACAAGATAGGCATTTCAGTCTCATGGTTCTTAAACTATGAGATTCACATATGTGACGTATAAGATAAAACAATTACGACGGCAATAATGGCTATTTACAAACCTTTCCACTGCAGTAAAATCCTGGGATACCATTCCCGTTCAGCTTACGGGGAAGAAAGGCAAACATTTTTCTTAAACCATCTTTCATATCCTATATACTGGTGTTAGTACAGATCTGCTAAAGGGAGTTTATTTTGCTGCAATGTTTGCTGGCTAAGAGGGGAGAAGTCAAGACAATGTTGTCTTAAAGGATACAATTTTAACAAAGAGCTAGGCATAATAATTATAAAAACTTTAGTTTAACAGTTTTTACTTGATGATAGTATCTACTTTTTCATTTCTAGCCTTTGGAGTTTCAAAGGGCACTGATGTCATACGATGATGCAATAAGAGCTGCTTTCATAGCACACCAGCCTCAGAATAAACGGGTAAACAGTTAATTTACTGAATGTTTTTATTGATGGAGATACCCTTGTTTTCCTCATTACATCTTTATTTATTTATTTACCAATATAAGCATATTCGCTTATCAATCCAACTTAAATACTTAATTTGAATAAAGATCCGTCATATGTGTTTTCCTTTATATCAAATATTTTGACGGATTCGGTGCTGATATAATTTTCATAGGAACTGGTCGGAGGAAACATTTTGAGATAACATAGTAGATGGAAACGAAATGTATATGATTATATGAAAACTGGATACAACATTCTCTGGTGCAATATGAATATCTAGCATTATCTAAAATTCTATATAGTGTAGACAAAGTCAAGACAATGCAATTTTTTAAGAATTGGTTGCATCCTCTTCATAAAAACAACACTTTTAATCCGAAATATGAAGTAGGCATTGTAAAGGGTTCAGATGCCAGAGTATATAGATTTTAGAAAGATTGCTAAACTAAAATTTTGTGGATTTTCATTCATTGAGGGTATTAGCGAGAGCCAGATCTCCTTTTCATCTTGCCGCTTTGGAGGCAGCATTTATGAAAACAAGGAAGCCGGTACTCTGTCGGAAAAATGAATTTGTTTACAATTTGCTCTTTTTTCAATAACACGAGTGGCAGAAAACGTGTCGTTCTCTTGACTATTATTTTCTAGGGTCTTCTCGTTTCCTATAAATTCATCGTAATAGCTTACTAATTTCACTCCATACGATTGCATACGACCAGTGTATGGCGAAAACGTGTAGCAAAATGAATCCGTTACTCAACGGGATATTTATTCATTAAATCCCTATAATTTGGATCTGTTTGCATATGTATGTATTGTTAGATAAACATATCACTGAGATTATCAGGTGAATATTCAGCATTAAACGATATTTAAATTCGATGTTGTTAAAGGGGGAGTAAATTTGTGTTCTGTGTTTTTGTAGTATTTTTTTATTGAACGAAACAATCTCCCTTACAGAGGTGATAGACATAAATTAGCAACTGTTCCAATATTTCTAGACTGCAGTTGAAAACAAAAGCGGAACCTTAAAAATATTCAAAAAGAAAAATGGTCCATGTCAGTTGTTTACTACAAAATGGAAATCTGCTATGTGATACAGATTATAGACGTAGAGAGAACAGGAATCCCCCTCACAATTGAACTTTCTATTTACAATGAAAAGATTTAGATACTGCACGATTGTCAAAACGAGATTTCCATAAAAAGAGAAAATTTCTCGCCCTTTTATGCCGTTTGTATGTGCTGTAATGCATTATATAGTCCTTTTTAGGGGTCTGTGACGTCGGCACTTTCTGTTACCAACCTTATTTTTATTTGAAAGGCAATAGGCTAACTCAGATTTTGCAAAAGAAAGTAGGGAATAATAACGTTCCGTTCAAAAATTATAACAATTTAAAATTTTGATAAGATAATTTTCAGATAATTTTCCCCAGCTTTTAACTTTGTCCGTCCGTGGATTTGAGAAATCTGTGGAATAATTATACTAGGCAGCATGCAAGCTCTTCATATCATTATTAAGTTTCGCTATTTTCCCGAGCTTTCCAATTATATCGCTCTTTAACAAAAATAGGCCATTTAGAAATGTTTCCTCAAGTAACTTAATCGCGCAGGTAACGTCAAGTCTATTTTAGTACAAACCAAAACTTATACGATTGTCATCTTTTATTACAATATTTAATACCAACTCTTTTTTTCATTTTCTTGACTTTAGGACAGCGTCAAGAAGCGTTGCTTTTCAAGATTTGTGAGTTGTCTCCGCACTACGTTCGGACTAGCCGGCGGTCGATGCTACCGTATGTATATGGACTGCGTAAACTAGCGGTGACACAGATAACGGTTTTACGTACGCATGGGTATCCTAAAGGAAAATAAGGAAACATTTTTTCCATAGAAAATGATTTACAGAATGGATAATGGTAATGGTGAAAAGTGAACCAATTAATGCTTTTAGTAAATAGATGATTTATAGCTTTACTACGTTACGAGGTTGAACATTCATAAGCTTTATTTGATGAGAGTTACGCTGTAAATTTTGCAATTCTTTTTTTAATCTTTGATCAATCACTGTCAAGCAAATTCACAATGCCTACTAACAAGCTCTTTAAAAACATTTTGGAAGGTTGCAGATATACACCACAGTATTTCAGCAAAACCTACTGTTATGTGTAGTAGTGTTATATGGTACTTTAAAGATAGAAAAACATTGATATGAAAATGGGATTAAATTCCACACTGTCGACAGTCGCAAGTTGAGGAGGTCCGTTCAATTACAAAACCCTTCCTGAATATTCAAATAAATAATGCTAATTCCTATCCTGTACTAAATTACATTCCTGCTTCATTGTAGAATATAATTTTCATTACCACCCCCAAGTGATTGTGCAAACTTTGTTGCTGTGAATGGAAAGGTTAAAGGAGCTATGCAAACGGCATCTATTGCGAGATGTTTCAAACGTAAACAAGAATTTAAAGAGAGGAGAAGTTCTTGCTTTTGATTATGCTTCACACAACTTGTTTAAATCCAGATTCCGCAACTGCGTGTGCCTGTACGGATGGCCGTTTCACGAGGACCAGGACACATAAATGTTTTGTGTTGCTATATTTGGTATCAGGTCATCATGGTTATACTTTTGAAAGGGATATAATCGAAGCTTACTAAGTTTCAGAGAATAAGTTATCGGAAAAGATTCCTGGTACTACAAATTTTGTAGATAATTTTTAATAACGGAATCATTAGTGAAATGGCATTGACTGGTTTCGTTGCACCCTCATCAGAATGGCTCGTGCAAAGAACTAGTCGTTCAAACACTCAAGCATCATTTATGATAACTCGCAAACAAAGAAAGGGTTCGAAGCAAAATTTGTCGACCGCTGATTGGACAATCGTTACGGCCGAATGTTTTATCGAGGTCACGAAAAAACTTGGAAAAGGCCACAAAAGACTAAATTAACAAAGTGACTCGCGCCTATTAAATTTTGAGAAAATAAACAATTGTAAACTGAACTAAAGTCAGTAGTGCTTTGCAAAATTGTCTCCTTCTGTATAATGACAAATAACACACAGTGTAACTTTCAAGGGTCTTTCCAGGGATGGAAATAAGCAAATTTTGCTTCATCAATGATTATGATTAAAGTTCGAACTATCCTAACATAGCAGGGGAAGAAACCATCATAATGGCACTTAACGCATGCTCTCTGACTGACCAAGCAACAAAGTAAACATACCTTACCGTCTATGTGTAGATACAATCTATAGGCTATACATCCTCTACGTAGCCTCTCGAAGGCCATCGAAAATCACTCCTATCTTATCAGCAATCAGTTCCATGGTTGCTTAGAATACGTATCATCCACATACATTTTTACCGACACATTGTACATTGTCACCCCTTATCCTTTGAAATTTAAGATTCTTCTCGTCGGTATTTTCAAACATCACTGATTTTTACCGATTACTGTCCGTTATCTCGATTTTATCTTTCCATTGAAACTTTTTGTATTGCATTATTATAAACCATAGAAACCGCTGACCTTCTTCTGTAGTACAATCTCCTACAATATTATACAACGTTAGCATTTTCCTTAAATTTTCTGCTATTCTAACAGCAGCAATAAGAAAATAACTCTTTAACTCTGTAACTTAAGTAGTTGGCCTACGGCTGAGGTATATCAAACCCCTATTTCTTTTATCGATTATTACAAGACCAGATGAGTTCTCTCAACAATAGATTTTGTTGGCCTACAAAAATGGCGACTCAAGAGTGACTAAGCACGCAAAGCCTCTCGGTTGCGCATGCTCCTTTAAGAATGGGTTCTGATTGCCATTATAAATGACGTTGCAAGGGGGGGGGGGGCAAGGGAAAGGCATGCAGTACCTAAAGTGAATTATCTAGAAAAGTTTTAAAACTGGAAGGCATTGTCATATTTTTAAAATTAGGATGTACTCGTTTTAACTTTCTCTGAACTATTGAGACGGAATGAAGACCCTTTTTGTGAAAAGCATGAGTCAAAACTATTAGGCATAGCTTTACTTAATGCTATAATTAACAGTTTAAATAAGCACCTTATTTATTACAGGGCCTGCCAGGCAGGACACGTAGTAATAATTTCTGGTAAAATGTGCAGGTGCTGCTTATTTCCGTCAGGGTTATGTTGAACAGTTATGCTTTATGCTTTCGTTTCTTATAATATCATCGCTGGGTACTTTTTGGTCTCTAATAAGGGGGGACGATTGTTAATCTTTCCATCCCCCCAGCATATTAACACCCCCTAGCGCTTATTGATTTGGGGAAATGAACTTTAATTATGTTAACGGGAACATTTTTACCGATTTCTTTAATGACGATTTTTAAGTAGCGTAAAGATTTCTGAAGCTAAAATATGCCCTAGGTTGATATCTTTTCTGTTTTAATTTCATTTTACAACTTTCAGAAATTATTTTCAAAACTTTGATTCCAGCTCCGCCTCCCTGCTCCACCCCCACCCCCATTTATTAGAGACCAAAGAATAAGTGTTTCGCATTTCTATTTTTAATAATGTTTTACTACTCTGTTACATAGCGAAGTATATTTCAGCTTGAAATACAAGCAATAGTTGAAAAGTAAATGAACTTCTTTTCCCGTAAATTAAACTACTGTATCGACATGCATTGTAGAATGTACGACTGATTTAACATGGTATGGTGATGAGAGGTACGCTTGTGTCTCCGTGAAAGGTACAAACTTTTAAACCGATAATTTGTTTACTGCTTTTTCTTTACTTCTGCCGTGGTACACTTGCGGTGTCCTTAAGCAATGTGTCACAAAGCAGCGCGTTGCCATGCGACGAATGCTTACAGGCTATCTTTACCTATTGTGAAACAAACGTAACCGCGGCTTTTTAATCACGTGCTTGCAATGGACCTATCATTTGACTTGATTCCTTCTCGAGACTTTCAAGATTTATTATGATAGTCAGATATTTAGAGTAGTTGTAGAGAAAATATAGGGAATAAAACGGAAAACCGTGGGCCAAATTAAAAAAATGAAAAATTTGAAGGGTGAATTTTGTGAATTGTTGATTCAAAAAAGGAAATATATGGCCAGAGTATCATAGTTATGTACTTGGTTTGTTTTTTTACTTCTTAATTTATCAGAAATGGAACTCGACCTGCACGGGCAGTTTACTGCAAGAGATACAATTTCTTGACGACAAGCAGAAGGTCCATACATTGACAATGTCGTCAAAACTGCTACGTTTTAAATCTTTAACCTCCGCTTGTCGTCAAAAAAGAACAATAAATTCTATTGTCTGATAATATGCTGACATTTGAAATGTACAGTTCCATGAGACATTATCATATCTCTTTCTCTTTCTATGATAAGCGATACACGTAAAACACCAATGTAGCACATCGGTTACGACTCTTGTTATCTCAAATTGAATACTTGTTGACATCCAGTTGGCATATTAAGGTGGCCTTAGATAATTCAAGGTTATCATCACAAAATGCTACTACAGTAAATGAAAGCCACCAAAATTGAATCTACATATATAAAAGGAATGTTGTCAGGCGAGTTATGGTGACCGTTGCGTAAGGAACATAGTAGTAAGATCACAGTGAATGATACTGCAATCATCCCATGTGACATTGTGAGGTGCATTTTCAGGACTTTGCTTTGAATAGGAAGTTCACATGAACATTCCTTATCTCAAAGTTATTAGTCACTTTGCAAAAATCTAACCTCTGTAGCGAGGCAATTGAAAAGCATAAATGCTTCCAGTTGTTGGAAATAATAGGGGCATTGGTGTCTCTTTATATCTAAAATGGAAGATTAACGTGAAATCAAGTAAGGTACATTATTTGTGTGCATGCTTAATATTTTTAAATGAATAAAGATAAAACCTGCATTAAAAGAGACAAGGGCAATGCAGATTTACAAACCTAATGGGAACGACGCACTGGAGCAGAGTGCAAATGCTTCTCACCTGTTTCAAATATCTAATCCTTTATAATGTTTTATATTATCACTGCAAGATAATCAAAATAGATAACGAAGGAAAACAAAAATATACCACACACATTTATATATAATCAGAACATAACACAGGTGTTCGCAGTAGCACCAGATAATGTGCTAATAATTGATGAAATCTCACAACTAAGTCGCACGTTCTCAATGTTTTGTACCAACTTAACTAAACTGAAGATTTATTAAATTCCATTTCAAGCCGAAAAGCCTCAAATCAAATCTCGTGCAAGGTTTAAGAAATGCAATGATCGAGTGACTTATTAATTGCAGAACGTCAGATACCTATTCAAATTTTATATCTGCATATTCTGTTCGAAGTTATGGTCGTGCATTTATTGAACCAATCTTACAGGGATGTATTCTTTACTGTGGCTTGAGGTTAGGGATTAAGCCATTGCGCATCTTTTATAAAAGAAACAAAGCCGTCCAAGCCATCTTCTATCAGACAAATTCTCACATCCCAACTGTTCATATACTTTTTGTTGGTTTGCACCTTTCAGCACCCAGATATGATTAGACCTGCATAATATTGTACGGCTTCAATATGTTCTGGAACTTTCTTTGGTGATAATGATAATGATGATGAATAATGATGAGTACACCTCCACATTCCAAGAACAGCCTAATAGTTGTTCAAAAGAGTTATCCCCTCCTTGAATTGGATGCTGACTCCCATATGAGTATTCGAGAAGTAGGTTTATCATCTACAATAAGTTTAGTCATACAATCGATATTGCAATAAGAATAAAGATTAATCAACCATCTTTAAAGAAAATTTCTTTTACGGCCTGTTTTGAAACATTAGGATCGAGTGCCATCCTTCAATCTCTGGTTGCCACATTAGCTTCCAATCATTGATCACCGGGGACGAAACCCGAACGTGATCTATTTTCTATTTTTCTAAGATCTTTCAAAACGAATCATTTCAAATCCTCTGTTCTCGATATTACATTCAGAACTATAAAAAAATACGAACCCGAGGGCGAGGAAGACTATTTTCTGGAGGTATCTATGAAATTATAGTACTTTACAAAGTATTCCCCCTCCTCTCCCCCCACAAACAACTTTGCTCGACATATACTGAATGATGTATACCCGCCCAGTGAATCTAAAATAGATGAAAGCGTTTGATTGTATTGTAATCTATTTGCATGCAGTACTTTAGAGCCCATTTGTAGTCAATTTGAGTTTCATAAACATGAGTGGATAGTTATTTACGTAAAATCGAAATTTTTGCCCTGTGAACGAGGTAATTACGGAAGAAACTTGCAATTCTCAGTCTGAAACTGTTCCACTATATTTACAAATCATGCATATGGCAAATAAATGGCCGTCACTGTTAAAAAAGTGATAATAACAATGAAACTAGTACGAGAAAGTGTAGGAGGGCTGATTACAGTCAAAATCAGTCTTAATGACAATACTTGTTAAAAACGTAAACACAAACAATGACGCACAAAATTACAAGTTGGACGTTTGATAATTAGAGTTTCTTGTAAACGTTTTAAGAGAAGGCGATTTAGCTCATTCGGTAGAGCGCTGGTCGGGCAACATGAAGGTTAATGGTTCGAGCCTATACTCTACCTTCAATCTGAAGACTCCTACCGCGCACCCAGCGGGAAAATGGGTACCTAGCATTAGCTGGGGAAGGATAAAAGGCGCCGAGGAAAGGAACTGGCCACCATACCTCGCAACGCCGTTGCAGGACATGTGATTCTCTACCATATCACATCCCCTACGCTCTAAATAGAGTATGGGACTACATTTTATGTGTTAAAACTTAAGCGCTAAAGCTGCAAATAGAATAAAGGAAATAAAAATATGCGAAATCTAATAGTGGAGAACAACCACAAAACAGAAAGTAACAGCAAATTTTCACTGAAAGACCTTTCAGTCATCATCAAATAAACAAAGAAAAAAGTCAAGGAATAACAGAAAGTAGTTAAAACCCATTGTTAGAGTCAAAGCATAACAACTAAAATACAGGGGCAACCAGGAACTGTACAGAAAACTGAACTGAAAATGAAACAGCACAAGTAATGCTACTTTACAGACTGTTCTAATTTAAAATCGTACGAGTCCGACTCACAAAAATAGTTAAACGCGGTCTGACCAAGATATTTTTGAAACAGCAAAAACCTTAACTTGACGATCTCTACAAATTTGACAAGCATGGAAGGCTACGCAGCTGATAGTGGTCCTTCATTGACTTCAAAACGCCTGGGATAGTGGGATTACAGTGCTCTTCGTCAGGAGGTATCACAAAAACATGAGGGCGCATGAATGACGTAAAATTGTATGAAGTTCGATGCAGTTCAATCCAACGTCTGGAAAATAAGCACCTTTATTTGTTTTCCTTATATTCCGTTTGCTTATGTACGTCCAAACCCTTCTTTCTCAAGCGCATTAATATAATTCGCTATGTAAATGCATGTTATGAACGCCTTTTGTCCTGTCATAGCAAAATATGCCCTGATGAAATACGGAAAGGAGAGCACGATTCAAACGTTCAATAAACGTAGAGATACGCGTCTATTAGTAACACGATGGAGTTTTAATGATTTTATTCGGATTTCCCAAATTTACCATTACGAAATTATTGAATAGTTCCACACGTAAAATCTCACCAAGAAAATAACCTAAAAAGACGCTATGAAGGTTTGCATGAGAACGGGACAATAAACTTTTAGGAAGTATATGAGCCCCGAAATGATCCGAGACCGATTTAAGAACAAATAGAATTACTAATCACACGTAATATGTGTAGAGGAACAATCTTGACAAGAAATATACGAAAGAGGGGCAGGTAGGAGGCAGATCGGAAAATAATAGGACGGCGGAGAGAAGGAAAACGAGCTAGAGAAAATTGTTAACGATATCCGTGGCGGACGATTTTGCATGAATCGCCCTTATCCTAGTCAGAAATGAAAGGGAGGGGAGAATGTATTCTACTAAAGGTTCATGCTTAGCTACTACCATCTATGGTCCCTCTTGTGGCAAAGTAGTTTTAAATAAGATACTAAAAAGTATCACCGAGAGGTCGCCTAGCTCAAGAGCACACGCCGCGAAAGCGTGGGTGACGGGTTCGATCTCCGGTGACCACATATTTATAACTTCTCTAGTGTTCTTTTCAGAACGAAAAAGTCCTTAAAACTCTGAACAATAGAAAGTGAAGAACTGAAAACACGCTTGGCAAGCACATATTCATTACGTTATACCCTCTATTCGACTCGGACATACAGAAATTTCGACATTTGGTATAATCCAGTATACAAAAAATTCGATCATATTAAACAAACGACAGCATACGCATCCTAACCAATGGTAACAAAATTCAACTGAACAATTTATATCGAAATAATTTCAAGAAAAGCCCGTTATACGTTTAATTATGAGTAAAAGCAAGATTCACTTAATCCATCTAAAATGTTCAGCCATTCTCTTCGAGAAAATGGTTAATATTCACAGTTTATTTATTGGGCATTAAAGAAACATAAAAATATTAAATATCAAACTCGATACACGTACAGTATATTTAATCTTGTATATATGTACGAAAATGAATAATCCCAAGCTTGTAAAATTTGACCCTTACAAATGACTCAAATGTAGGTCGCTTTTCATGACATTTGGTAAAGCTGAATTCTACTAGGCAATAGCAAAAGGATGACTCATGAGAATGAAGGAATGGGGGACTTGTCGACGAATAGGTGTTCGGTGGCAAAGAATTCAACTCCCTTTCCACTAAATACCAATGAAATAAAGGTATCTGCAATAAAATGTGCTATTCGTTTAACATTGCCTGCTATTAACATCCTGTAAAAATGTAGCTTGAAGGACCATGGAAAAATTGCCTAACTGAATAAAAAAATTCAAAACTGCAACGATAGTAACTAAGGGAAAACAATTGATGATACTGACACAAGCGAACACTCTGTTCTTAGCACAATCTTATAAAGTAAAACTGGTTTCCGATTTCAACTTCAAATCCCGCGAAGGTATTTACGCCTAAGTAATGGATATCTTAAGCAAATGCGCCTGATACACAGTTATACCGATGTTTGCAATACCCTGAAGCAGCAGAAACTTAACAAACATACTAATTACCTGTATTTACAAGATACATGTTGGAAGCACAGCAAGACTTTAAAGCAAATAAAAAAAGAAGCCAATTTCCTCCTACGGCTGCCTTAAGCGTATCGGGCGAACTGGCAAAAACATCGTAACTATCTGACTCAAAATTCAACAAGGCGAGAACGAAAATATCATATTAATGGCATCCAATTGGAAAAACGCAACACACATTTACTTAAACGAGGCCATACCTTTTTGACTCCACATTCAGTACAACCGCCAGTTTGCAACACAAGTTTAAAAATCGTCCCTGGAGTTAGGAAAACACGCTTTGAAGAATAATAGCTTTGTTCCATATAGGGCTAGGTTATTACGTCAACAGCTTTTACCAATATTAACATGTATATTGCAAATTGGCCTTATCGCGCAACATCCACCTTGCAAATTCGTGTCATGCACCATCACTTGCATCTAATTTTGAAATCTTACGTCAATATTGGAAGAGGCATTACTCGACACAGCTTGTACATGAAAATCAGGTGACAAAAAGCATGTTCATAAACTTGTGCTTGGCAGTAATATCAGCTTTAGTACTTCGTGTTAATAGAGCATGACGCATCATCTACGCTACTCTTTGCAGACATCATAAACGTATTGCCCCCATTTGCAGTACAAATTTTAATACATACTTACTCTATTTGTATAAAAAAAATGTAGCTAGGTGTTATCTTACGGGAGTACTATACGAGAAACCTAACCAACCACATCATGGTTGCATGGACTCAAGCCAAAAGCACTACCGATTCGTAAGCACTCCCGATTCAAAAGCACTCCCGAATCGAAGCACTCCCGATTCAAAAGCATTCCTGATTAGAAAATAACCCTGGATTTGAAAGGCCTATAAAGACTCCAGTCTCGCCATCCACAAGTACACAGAAACAAGAATGATTTTTTTTAACTTGTACGTGACCTAGCAGCAGAAAACACTAACAAGCGTGTAGTAACGCTGACATGAAACCAGTCTATTAATGAAACTAACTCATAACAAATTCATGGTATCTCCAATAAGGAAATGCACCAATACGCCCTTGAGGAGATTGGCATCCATGCACTCTATGCTCACTCCTATAAAGATCATAACAAGAACATAAGATCTTTAAAAAAGTATAACACTCCTCTTTGGTTTTCCCATTCACCTCAAGTTTCAATTTTGATGTCCCTGAGCGAAAGTATTTCACAGTTTACCTTGTGACCTTGATTGGAGACACCATGAAACTAAACTTTAATTAAACAGTAGCCCATGTTAACTAAACTTGGATGTGATCACTTACAAAAGATAAATCTTGTACTATGATAAGATTTCAACAGTGCGTTTTACGGAATATATGAGTAAGTAAGCACCCTTTCATGCACAGCAGTACATATTACTACATCTGTTTAAGTGAGTTTTATTACAGTTGTATATATCGGTTTCTTATCAATATAATGATCACAAACTTGCGCCAACTCTGGTGTAGTAGAAACGCTGCAATTGTTTTGTTACATTGCATTCCGTTGAACTAAAAACGCATAGCCCAAAACGGTTTCGTAAGTACTACAACTCATCATTTGCGGGGAAAGCTCTGTGTATAACGAATAAATCAACTTAAATCGGACAGAGACCCTGGCCCCACTACAGAAAATGGATAAATTCAAAGCAAAAGCTGAAAAAGCAACAACCAGAAATTCTGTCAGCATCGGCACGTATCGTGCCATTATTACACATCAAATGGGGGGCGTGCAAAACCATCACGAAAGGCCTCCACATTTCAAAGTCAGTGGTAAGCGAGCAGACTCTATTCAAGGTGCCCAGATTACTTTTAGATCCCTCAAGGAACGATGGAAATATTTTCGTGAATGGATCAGGAGCAGAAGAAGGATACCGTTGCCCTATCTTTATGTTGCCTTCCCACATCCTGTGGAAGGCCTATGTTCTTCTTCGTGCGCTTAGCTAAATATATACTTAACGCACTGATGGTTTCATCGATTTAGGGCAATGCGTTTTCTACTTCATTTACAAATTCACCTGCTTTTTCGTTTAGCGTCACTAAAGTAGATTTAGAATCCATTTGTCCCACGCAATTTCAAGAAATGTATGATGAAACATAATCCAAATAATAACATATTTGGTCGCTGTTATCCTTCTTAGGGGTATCCTACATCAAGCATTTTCTCTCCGAAGTAATGTAAGCAAGGGCCGAAATGCTAAGTACAGCTGATGACAGAAGTGGCTGCGCGGTGGCCTGCTCCATATAGCACGTTACAATGTAGCTCCGTGTGTTTTATGTTATTGGTTGTTACTGTTGTTTCTGTTGAATTACGTCATGATTTGTATGTAATCAAACCCGATTTTGTTTTCACTTTCTACTTTTGTTGCGAACCACATCGTCCATCGGCAGAGAGAATGTTTTTATTCGGATTATGTTTCATGAGAATATTTAGTTACTTAGCTAC
>JAAAKM020002224.1:0-13680 GCA_010016025.2 Alatinidae sp. Z8VKAUB7J3 | reverse complement strand
CAATTTGTGTTATTTTTGAAAATGTGCAAGCGTGGAACAATTGGCACACAATTTTTAAAATCCTGGGAAATACATTTGATGGCATTTTTGCTTGTGATAGAACTCGTCTCATTTTTTATAGAATAGAGTCTATGTAATTGAGTGTGACAAAATAGATATATTTTCACATCGACATGTTTTCGTGCAATAAAAATATTGCGAACACTTCTTGCAACCTTGATAGAAAAGTTTAGAATATTACCGAGGCGGTAATGTTTTTGTATATAGAAAGGCTTTTGGGAACTCATTTCTTAACTGGAATTTGCGATTCAAATCAAGTTGTCCATGTCTTGAGAGCCGTTAAAGGCTGCAGTACAATATCATCTAAATATTATCATTTAAAAAAACGTTACTCTACTTTTTACCAGCATTAACCACAGCACAGCATTTGCTCACTATCTTTAATCATTTAAAAATCCTAACCGGCCTCATCTAAGCTTTTCTACAAGTTACAAGTCCAGCTGATAATATCTAAGTGTCCATACTGCAGGCTGATCAGGCTTCAGAGTGCCGTGCGATTTGTTTAAACCCACATTAGAAAAGAATTTTATCCCCTTTAGAAAAGCTCACACTAATGTGTTAACTGTGATTTGCTATAAATTGGCACTTAGGAGAAAAGAAAGAATACGAAAATTGAGGTTTTGATGTCACATATATGCCAGGAATGTGTAATATAGTTTACATTGATAACGGCGGAATTTGTAAGAATTTTTAGAAACGTGAACTACTCAACTGCTCCCGTTCGTTACATAAGGATTAACTAGTCTGAGTTTTTCTGCGGGAACACCACGTAATGAGATACTCCACCTGCGGTTTATTTCTCTTCAGATGCCGGATGTTGGTTATCACCAGCGACAAGTCACCCTACAGAGAAGAGGCAGTAAGTATAGTCCCGTTTTCGAACACGTATCTTAATTTTTAATTTGCTATCATATTGAATAATGTTTTAATAAACTGCCAACACACTGATACAACTGCTTACTTGCAAGACACTTAACCAATTAAAATGTTACAAATTTTCACGATATTAATTTATGACATGCCAGGTGCCAATGGTCCACCTGCAATATTAGACACATTGATATTGGAGGCAAGACCTTTACCATAAGATCGCAAAAATTTGGCGTGTTTTATTTGATGGAGTTTCTCTTAAGCAAGCAGTTGGAGTAGTGTGGTGGCACTTTGTCGGATGAGATGCTTATAATATTCTGAGTCCTTTCATTCTTGATCTTTTCATTGCACACCTGCGTATGTATGGCATACCAAGTTCTTTCACTATTTTAGTGTTCTCCCAGTATGATAATACGACATTAATTTATATTGTTGCTGTTCGAGCCCCCTTAAAAGGATTTACAGGTTGTACAATTACAGTAGTCCTCATGTTAGACAGCAAGAAAATAGTATTGCTCGGAAAGGCAGAAAATATGCTTTGTTAGAATGTGTTGAATATCGAATTTATCGACGTTTTGAAGGCTTAGAGCTGTTTATTTCTTTGCTTTTTCAGCAACTCTTCTTCAGCAAGATAGCAAAAGACAAGGGAGATTACTTGGAGGGGTCCAACTCCGTGAACGTTTTCTTTGAAGACGTAAGTATTGCTTTATTTTACCATCTTTAGACTCGGTTCGTTTCGGGATATTCGAGGGCTATGTAGTAGTAATAACCATTTAGATAGCTGAATACTCGCCAACAGGGTTTTTACGATAGTCATAATTACTGGAGTGGCAAGTAGCAAGTGTATATGCCGATGCACCCGCCCCTCTTCACTGAACTGTAATTATGGCTTGTGAAATGACCTTGTCCACAATTATTTAAATAAGAAACTAGAATAAGTGGAAGAAATTTTAGGGAATTTCAGAACTGAGGTTTATCGAGCACACAACTTGACCATTTTAGTTGTGTATTGTTTAGTATATATCTTTATATGAAACGCCTGCGTCCGCCGAAGATACTCGAGTGTAGGCTCTGGCTTAACCTGAGACAGCAAATTAAAATATTCTTTCCATTTCCTCTATTTTTTGTTCAAAATCGGCACACTTGCACAATTGTAAGCAGCATCTCAAGGAACTTGGGCACGGTTTTTCGTCGTGAAATTTGTCAAAAACCACAGCTGCTTGTAAAAGACAAATCTTGTAATGCCATACAGAACTAACAGTTCATGTACGGGTTGTTTTTGTATAGTCCTTGAAGGACTACCCTCCTCAGTTATTTTTTGATTCAGAAGATGGCATGTTAATTGGCCCTGTTTCAGTATATAATATGGCGAATTACCTAACCCAAAATCTGCCTTTTGTGATAAAGTGACACTTCATGACCATGCCTATGAGAAGGAGGATCTAGCATCTACAAAAGGCCAGACTTTTTCGTGCCTTCTGTTTGACGTCATTGAACAGACAGACATGATGCAAGTTACCTAATTAGTGTTAACAAGTTAACATAATTTGTCAGTGTACATATATGTGTTAAGGGGTGGAAATAGGGGTTTTATATGCAGAATGGGATACCTTGTGACTGGGATAAAAAGAGCGTTAAATTTCTCACGCACGACGAAATTTGAGGCATTCACCCAGTCGAAAATGAAAGGATAAAAATAAGGACACGGATTAGAGATTTATGTTTTTGTTGTCACTCTTTTTTTTAGTCTTTATGCATAGAGTGTATTGTTAGATTTGGCCAAGCACATTGCCATACTTCGTAGGGACGACGATAAAAAGGAATTCGAAAATTACCTTGCGTTGAATTTGAGTAGTATCGTGCAATCATTTCCAAATGGAAAAGTGGTTGGGGATACTATAGGTTTCTTTTGATTATCTGTAATAACGGATAGAGTAGAATATTTTTTATCCTGTTAATAGTGGCAAACGAAAGGATGCTTAGAAAAGCACCAAAGATCTCTTGTAAGCAAAATTCACCATAAGCAGCTTTTCGGTTTCCTTTTTAGTACCTGCATGGTTTCCGTACTTCGCACGTTTTTGTGATTCGGCCTTCTTTATGTTCATTGAATATTTCGTGACGTTTGACGACGCGTCGTGTTTCTTGTTTGTACAGGGTCTATTTGTGTTACTTTTATGATATGTTTGTTTTACAGCCTGGAAAGTGTGGGGAAGGATTGGTATTGCTCATGCAGGGATGCCATTTAGGTAAGTGTTGTTGCGTTAATGATGAACATTTCTTTCTTTTTCTTATTTATGTGCTATTCAATTGTAATTTACAGAGGTTTGGTTTTTACGCTAAATCCAGCGCTTGAATAGTACTTTTTTCTTTCTCTTCTGTCGTATATCAATGAGGGTTGGGCCCATTCTAAAGTTTAAAAGGACACGGTACTAGGTACGTGTACAAATCTAACATTAACAGAAAAATTGGAAAGGTTTCGCTTCGACGATATTCCTGTATGGCGCTAACTAATTGTTTCATTCGAAATGTTTCTTATTACTTTGCAAAACATAATACTGCTGTGAACGAAGGTTACACTGCTTTCTTGCAATTCGAGCATCATTCGCTAGGATGCACCGATGAAGGTATAGTACACCCCTGATTTCACAATGTGTGTGGCTTCTGACTTTATGCTAACGTGCAAGATCATCATTTTCTGCCAAACCTTTCAACTTCTAAATGTTTTTTTTTCTTTTTCTAGTGCCAACCCTCCGCACAAGAACCCAGTCAAGAGGCGGAATAGTAAGAACCGCATCAATGTCGGAGGACTGAGAAACGACTTGATTTGCTTGAACTCTTTATGGGCCCGCATCAAATATGGAAAAGTCCATAATTTGGATGAAGTTCCCACCAGTTGAATCAGGCGTTGAATTGAGGTCTGTTTCAGTATACGATGGTGGCCAACCAGTACGATTCCATGCGTGCATCATAAAGACCCGGGTGGGCTACTCATTGTCAATATTATCGCTAGTGCTATATCCCGTGTGTGTTTGATCATGTTTTCCCAATTTTAAAACTGTATGAAAGTCGCCGTTGCTGTGAATATCATGTAAAAATAGAGAAAAGTAAGAATCCACCCTCATGGTACCCTATTCATTTTAAGACTCTGCAAGTCACGAAGTAATTGCTGTACCAAAATTCATTTTGAGAACTGTAACAATGGTTGTAGTTGTGTTCCAATTTAGGTAAGGGTTACCACATGCGTATATCATACCGTTTAATGTATGCTGAGGTCGTTTTTGGGCGCAGCAGGCGATTTTGTTTGTATTTGTAAAGCGCGGCGACTTTCGTTAACTTTACTCGGTTGCAATTAGGGTTTAATTTCGCTTCTCGCGAGGAGTGTATTTGATTGGGTTTAAGTTGTTCTTTTATTAGCCTCGACAGTATATTGACATATCCTTTGATAATGGGTGATCCACTCCAGACGTGAATTGGTAGGTAACTTACCCGGGTGTAAGAATACCTGAAACAATGAAAGTTTAATGTATCGTTGGAGATCTGAAACCTTATTGAAACTGCACGACGACGTATTATAGCCTGCGTCGCAGGTGTTCAATAAGTAGGAAAGTCTGACGAGAATTTATGAATGGCAAAAGCAGAGGAAGATACGCGTATCGCGAGAAATGCTAGCTCTGTCTTTGAAGATAGTAAAGCATTGAGGTACCATTTCCCACTATTAAGGCGATTTTCCGTTGTATAGCGCCTCAGGATTAGCTCAATGCATTTCATAAGAATGTAAGGCTAGAAAACTAATTGCTTGAAATAGTAATACAAATGAAGGTAACTCAAATTGTCATAGGCCGGAATAGCTTTGGAAAACCTCTGGAGGCCTTTGGAAAACTACAGCGCTTTATCTAAGGCCTGCATTGCTTTTCTGGTCTGGTAGTTTTAAATGTTACTCGATGTATCGATTTAACTATTTTGAAAGATCCCATTTATTATGAAGATCAAGGAAATACGCTTTCGCCAGGTTGACTCCACATTGGGTAAACTTCCCCGCTAGAATGCCACACAGCCATTTGCCTCACGTTTACACTACAGATACGTCTTTGGTTTTTAAACTGACTTCAGTGATTTTTCGACAACTTGATTACTTGACATTGCCCAAACACATAACTAGTTGTAATACCTTCACGGCGGTTTTAATTTTCTTCATTTTAAAAGTCCTTTTAACGAGTTGCTTGGAGTTTTTATGACGTTTATGTGTATCGTCGCTTGTATCTTCAATTTGATGTTAAATTTCATTTATATATTTCCTTGTAGAGTATTGCGACAGATGAATTAATGTGCGAATAGTATAGAAAACGTTAACATGCATGATTTGTCACATGCAGTCTATCTTGTGCGTCATTCCTTTATACTTCGCGTACCAGATAGCCAATCGCGAGGGTGAATCTGATAGATGCGCAATTTTAATTACCGTTCAATTTAACGACTGCAACCTGGGGTTTCAGGTTGCCAATATGAGTCTGTCCTTTGTCACATGTCCCTTCGGAGTGGCTTCTTTTACAAGTTACAGGAATACATCACCTTGGTCCGACCAGAAACCAATATTCTTGCGCCTGTACGAAGTAGAGGCAGACTTTCTGCTCCCGTAATCGGAACACTTCACGCGCATGTTGGCATTAGAAACTAGTTCAGATTTGGGCCGGGATTTGCCACGGATGGTCACCGTTTACAGTCTCGCAGTTGCTTAAAGCTACATTCGAACTATTTACAACTATTGCATCCGTCAACAATAGAATCCTTATATGAAGCCTGCCCTTGGATAATACTCTTGCTTTTAAACCTATCATGAGCTAAATTGTATTCAAACCAGGTTAAAAAAGCAGGTTGTACCTTGTAGCGATTGAGAGGCAAATTACTCCCAAGAAATATTTTGAACTCGCACCAGCTATTTTATTTTAGTAGAAACTTTCAAGTTCTATCGTTTTAACTGGAAATCTCGTGCGTTTGGTAGTAATAGACCATTTCGCACATTCCAAATTTTTTTGATAGGTAATGCATTGAGGAATTGGGGGACGAAAAACTGATAACAAATTATCTCGCGAAGATTTCTATTATTTATAAGTTATATTAGTGCTGTTCAATATCGCTACTAAATAAAGTAGTTGGGGAAACGTAACGTGCAAAGCCATTCACAGATACAAGAAGGCATGACATTGCCTGTTTACGAAGTGGGCAATTCCACAGATCGCGCCTTTTTATGGGCCAGAAGATAAACCAGTTTGGTGTCAAAAGGATCCTTTCAGCTATCACTTACCAGGCATACGAAGTAAACGCTTAAGTATCACGCATTGATCTTCAAAAAGCGATGCATACCATTTCTAAAAGAGAAAAGATTACGAACACTTATAATTTCGGAAATTTTTCATTATAACTAAAGAGATAAGGCGAGTTATAATCATAAACCAAGCTCTGTATACATTGTAATAACGAAACCGGTTCTTATCTTCTGAGATCAGGCAGGGGTAACCCTTGGCCCGTGAATGATTTTAGAAACTACTAAGGTATAAATGGCCCGTCAAACAGTTTGACAATTTTCGAAAGGGCCTGCAGATAGTTCCATATATCTAAAAAAAAAAATATCTAAATTTTGAAAGTTAGTAGGGAAAGACGTAAAGCTGATTTAGAAAATAGAATATTCCAAGATAAATTGACAAGTGAGTATTTTGGACACTCGTGAAAAGAGGAGTCCGATTTTATTGGTCCGTGAGTGAAGTGCAGAAATTAAAGACAATATATCCACTCGCGTATTTGAAATAATATGGAAGTAATGAAGGAAGTAATTGGACTGAAAAACGTTGAAACAGCATAAGGGAAGTTTATGTCTCGCTTACTCATTTCATGTTTTATTCAACGAGATATTCAACGAACTTTTTGGAAGCCCTTGCAATGCGAACAGCGTTTTTCACAACTTAAGCCAACTAAAACTATTGACAGAGCAAGGATAACGGATGAGCATTTACAGTAGAATCTGAAAACATTTCTCTAAATTGCGAGCAAATGTCTACCCACCTGTAAAAGACTTTCAGACGTTCACAAAGTTATAACTAATTTAAAGTTTATGCGATTTCATAGTATTTTTTTTGCTTCATTAAATACCGTGTGCTGGTTTTCGGTAAGCTTTCAATTCAGAAAAATACATCTCAATTCAAATGTAGATAAGTTTGTGATCATCTGCCTCATAACAGCATCAATCTTTCGACTACGAAGTTAGGCCATTTCAATGTGAGATGAAGATGAGCCACAACGGAGAGGATTAAGTAACGACGTTGTCACAGTAGAATGTAGGTCAGAAAATTTGGCCCTCCTCTGCTACCAATGACCCGGCCCATGGCCTGGAAAGGTTGCCCATACTTGCTTCATACTTACCCAAATATCTATATGGGTTCATTCCTCCTGTTGTAAGGGAGATTGTAACAACAAACATTTTATTCTTCATTATAATAACACATCTACGCTCTCTTCCTTCATATTCTCGGTAAAGTTTCTTCAGCAACAGATGCAAGTATCCGTTCAGATTGTTAAGCTTTTATTTGCTTTCCATAGTAGATCTAGATGCAGTAGAACTCAAAAGATTCCATATATTTGAGAAAGTGCAATCTCAATATTGAAAAGAAACCAGGGAAAAATAAAAATGTCACCAGTTGAGCTCGAGGTACAATCTCGTGGAATCGTTGGGATGATGGAAAACGATGGAAAATAATCCAAATGATCGTCAAGAGTTTCAACTAAGATCATATGTACGTCCTTGTAAGATCTATAGATAGATACCTTATCGTTTTGGTTAAAGCCATCACGGACCTAGCAGCCACGTTCGGTACCAAAGTCATAGAGCTCATAAATTCTAAAAAAAAGCTCTCTTCAAAAATAACCTTTTTGATTTACAGTCAACTTCCAACAGAGACTATACACTTTTCGAATCGTTCATTCTTTGTCTTTATTGTCCTACAACCTTCCGATTTTTGCCTAAAGGAAAGCCTTATTATTTCCCGTGTATTGTAGTCTAGTTTGCATCTTAAGGAATTAATGTTTAGAGTAGCGCAGTTAGTTTATCGATTGGTATTCATATATTTTTTTGTGTTAATCACTGTTAAAACATTGGAGTCCCAGCTAGGCGTGTGCGTGTGTTGAAAACGTAAGACATAAGAGCAAGTCAAGTACCAGAATAACAAACAATGCATGTTTTGGCCTGATATAGTGAAGCGAGCGAATACAGTCAGACTGTCATTACATTTCATCGCTGCATTGAATGAGGTAGTCGAGCGATATCTTGGGGTAATGGAACCGGTATTCCGAGCAGAAAATAGTTTAGGACGCTAGATTTACTGTGTACAGCTTTTCTTTGGTTGAAGTGATCGATAATGATCATCTTTACTTCTCAAAAACAGCTGTTGGTCATACCATGTTTAAAGTTCGGACGTTATTCCAAATGAAACCCCTGAAATCGTCCGATCTTTTCTCACAAGTCTCCATCAGTGTTTCCATCTATCATCATATTAAGCTTTTGTAAAGCTATTTCTGAAGACTAAAATGGTGTATAATCATTTTCGTGATCAGAATCCAGCAAGATGTCAAAGCTGTCGATTGAAGCATTGGCCATGATTTCAGCATTTCTCAGCAACACACAGCAGAGCCCCTCACCCCTCCTTGTCAAAACCTCGGATAGATTTTATTGTTTCATGACAATAGATCGCCCCACCCAACAGGCCGACGTCATAAATGCGTGTTTCCTTGCATTAAATTATTACTTTTCTGAGCTGTTACCAATGAAACGTCGTTCGTATTTCTTGCGCTTTACTCCCTCTTTTTCTTCTTCAGTCTCATATTGTTAATCCCAACTTTTAGAATGTTAGTCACTCGACCCATTCTTCTCCCTCACAGTCTGATCCACTCATGGTCTCCATTTATTTATCTATCTTTATCCTTAATTTAATTATAGACTCACGAACTTATAAACAATTTTGATAAATTAGATATAAAGAACCCAATTAGAGTATATCACACAAATTTGATATGCATTTACGCAGCAGATTGTATAATTCCGTTCCTTCACACTTATTCTTTAATCCCAGCCAGATCTTGTTTGATTTTAAATCTGTTGTTATTTACTGTTAGGAAAACTAGTAATTCGATACATGATCTTTATAATTAAGTCAGATTTGGATCAGAATGTGAGTTACTCAATTTTCATGCTGAAAGCAGTACTAAAGTTGCTTAATCTGAGTACTAAAGTTGCTTAACTGATTACTTATTGCTTGCACAAGCGTGTCGCTTTTGAATAGCAAAGCAGCTTTGTGGTGATAAGAGTCCGTGGAACATATATTTAAACTCACTCTTCGGAGAATCGACGAAAGCCAGAGTTGATCTCCAGTATTTTCTGCGGGCACATGCATTTTGTTTCCAAAAAAATGCCAGAACTTGCACAATAAACGTTTTCAGGTTGCTTCCAGGGTATACACCTCACTTCTTGAGTTGTTTTAAATTTTCCAACGTTGGGTTTAATTGCTTCCAGAGCAGTTGCTTATTTAATATTAGAAAGCAAGTTAGATGCCTAAACCTCAAGGTACTAGAGTAAGTTTTTCAACAGTCAACCTACATCTCTTCGGCCTTAAGTTAAAAGCACTGAAGGAGATAACCGGATTGCAATTATAACCTTCGGGAATTAAAAGAGATCATATGGACAGGAAAGCCCAATTGAAAGATTGAAAGTAAGCAGTAAAGAATGTAGTGTTCGCTTTCATTTACAAGGCTTGCTCTTTCGACACACACGGAAATTTCGAACACACCGAATGCTTCGAGGTGATATGATATGACATGCTGCATTTTAAATCATGAGGCAAATATAGAAGACTTAAACGAGACACAATAGATAGGGTTAAATTGTTTCGGAATTAAATGAAAGCATTAGAGTGACGTAGGTAAGAGACATAAGAAATGCTGATGTTGTTGTGCAGAGAATCCGCAGTTTAAAGAGACAATATGTGAAATATCACCAATACATGGTTAATCAATAACAGAGCGCGTTCTAATAACAAACATAACATACCGTAAATCACCGATTAAGAGCCCTGGGCGCTTTATTTAAAATCAAAAGTTTTTGGGTTTGCGCTTATTCGGACTGGGCGCTCATTCGGACCTAGGCGCTTATTAAGGACAGGAAAAACAGAGAACTAAACATACGTGATCTTTCTATAGAATAGATTGAAACATAACGTTCAGTCAATCAATCAATCAATCAATAAATCTTCATCGTCCTCCGTATCATCATCTAAAAGCGTAAAGTCTGAAGCTGCTGCATCCACTTCTTCGGTGTCCAGACCTCGGCGCTTATTTGGACCTGGGCGCTTATTTGAGTCCTTAGCGCTTAATCAGTAATTTACGGTATTGAACCGATAAAAGCTCTAACGTAATGATAAATAGCGACTGACGTCCATTGATTCCTTTACAAACGCCACAGTTTGAAATAATAAGAGCACTGCATAACAACAAGACTCTCTGTTTCGTGTTCTAGTTTTAGCAAACACGATTCTCATGAAATAAACACGCACCAATCAATGAATCAAGAGTTAAACAAAACGAAGGCAAAACCGCCTTCCCTAGAGCAAATCCAACGTAGTTTTTATATGACATCCTATTTCAGTACCTATTTTTCCCGCTCAATTTATGAGGAAGGACTTAGGAAGAGTTACAATTTATATAAAATGTTATTTGGACCTGTAAGTTTATTTGGGGCATAAGCTAACCATGAAAGTAGAAACATTTCAAAAATTGTTTCATTTTTCAATGTTTTTTCAGCACTTTAAGCATCTCTTCTTCTATCGTAAAACTTGTAGACGCAACATAAGTTAGGAGCTGCTGATACCGATGCACAGATTAATTATCCAAAACGAACTTCAAGAATGTGATTAAGGAAAACTTCTTCTTACATCCTCTCCTTTCTCCACTTCTCTTCTTTTTAACTACTTCTGGTTCAACGGACATCGTCTGCTTGCTATTCTTGTCATTTATTTTTGTTTCTTTTCATTTTCTTCTTCTTTTTCTTACTCATATAGGCCTATGTCTGTTTTTCTTACTCTCAAATCTTAAGAAACATCTATTTCCAAAGGTAAACGAGGTTGTAGGAGCACCGATAAATTTCTCGAGAAGTAGCTTTGTTTTCTGCTTTTCGAACTGACCTTAACTCTTACATAACTATTTTTTCGCCATGTTCTTTATTTAACATGTACTTGTATTGCTCTTATCCAATTTACCTGGTGAGATATAATACACAAATTACCTCCTAAAATTGATTTCTCACTAACACACAATACTTTGTTGTGGTCTCATACTGGAGTAAAGTCTAACATACTGCGCTCTGTATCCGTAACAAACGTTTTGGCCCAGCATTTTAAACAAATTACTTTTCATTGACGTATTATCCACCGCCAATTACTATACAAAGAAGTAGCATGCTTCTCAGACATCTTATACTGCTCTTCGTCATTGACTTTCAATTATTCCCTAAAAGTCATGTTATAAAGTCCTTCCGGTGGCAGATATTGCTGTTTATTCATGGTTTATCAGGGATCAGCTACGATTAAACTTGGATATTTTTGATACTTAATGAAATGAAGTTTGGAAACATAATCTACCGTGTTTCTAGTAGATAGCCTGCGACTGATGTACCGGTCTATAAGATTTTGAGTGACGCTGTAAGTTAAAGGGTGGTGCATGTTATCTGCTAGCAATGTGGTCATATTTGAAGCTCATTGCCATAATTATTATAAAATTAAACAACTCAATAATTTGACTTATGGAAATCTGTCTTAAGCCATTCGTTCTGGGTAGGAAACACTTTCCAATGTATGTTGATTATACGATGGTGTGGCTTGTATGGTGGTGCTGACTATATGGTTGTGCGGATTATATGGCGATGGGTTATCCACCCGAGATTACGGTGCGTTCTTATGGTTGGCTTAAGATGACCATTGGTATTTTAAGAAATCCTAGAAAACACTATAGATGTCATCAAACGTCTGACCGATTTATCATTATGCTGACATTATACTGACAGTCTACAGTTCTTCCTATCTAAAATATCTTTCTACTATGAGCTTTGACAATGGTTTTCAACTGTCCTCACACTGGGACCCAAATTTTCAAATCCCGGAGAAGTACTACGTAAATGTAAACCGTGAAATGTCAATAATCTATGGTGAGAGAAAAGACGGTTCATGATCAGGTACAAGAACAATTTTTTTGACAAAATGACCGCCATTGACACTTTATAGTCATATATTAAAGTTTGTATGCAGTCTCTGCCTTGAAATTATTGTCTGGTTTGCTATGTAGCCAGTTAACAATGTGATAGAAATTAGACTTTAGATTAGGTAAGGAAGGACGGGAATTTTTTTTTATGCTCGATTGAAGAAAGGTCACGAAAGGAGAACCACAGCTCTTCAATAATCTCTGCTCCAGACCACTGTTAGGATCTCATAGCCTTACTATAATCCTCATTCTTAACACTGTAAAAGGTTCGAAGGTAAAACGTATCTTTTAGCCATAAACCAAAATATTGCTAACGTTAAGCGTCATACAGTCTTGCAGCAGAGCGTGTTACTCAAAGTTTAGCGTCAAATACTTCGTCATCGTCGGAAGTGCCACACCCAAAACGGGTCTAGGCAAACGCATGATGACTATTCTCGTTTCTTGTTTCAGATATTTTCTGGGTCAATCTTTTTCGGGCTAGAGGTGTTATTTTAGATAATCGAAATAGGTATTTCTGTGATCAACTCTTGCTCCCTTTCCGATCATCCTTCCATCTCTGCCTTCCGGATGCAATACATTTCACAGTGAACTCTATTATAAACGACGAAAGGTTAACATTGATCAGAAGGTGAAATTTGTCGTCTTATTCATGCAAACACTTGAAATATCTCAAGCTCAGCCTTTACTGTATAAGTCAGTTTGTAGTCTACACCACAAAGTATCTGTAACCGACTTATCTGAAATGTCGTAGTAAAGAAACTAAACAAAATTTGCACTCGAAAGTTTTGGACATAAAGAGGTGGAACAGTTTTCTTTGACCTATGGTGATTTTTCCAGGCCAGTTAGCGGCTGAACTCATTACGGTAGTAAGAACTTTGGGCATTTTCTTGATAGTGTAAAGCATTAGAGGCCACTTAGAAAAGATCAGACGTAGACTTTCTCGTATAAGTAAAATTTCGTGCAGGCTAAGGGCAGGGCAAATGAAAACGTCCGGAAACTTTTGTATTACTTTAACTCTCATTAATCAGGAAGGTAATTTAAGGAAGTACTAAGTGGCGTAAAAACTCAGTTTCGTTATCTGTGCAGTTTTATGGTTTTATTGCATGTTGTATTTGTAAACAAACTTCACTTTTCTACCAAAATCAATCTGTGATATTTGGCACCTTATTTTCCGAAATTTGCCAGGGGAAAAAGGAACCTCGTCTTTTTACTATGTCATGTTCACACTGTACTCATGTTCTCCCAAATAACTCGTTTCAGGAAATAAGGATGTTTCCTACTATGTCCAATACAGGAGCATGCCCTTCCGTTTTAAACGAGGGAGGGGCGGGGGCAAAAGATCGTTAACAAATACGCGCTTCATTGCAAGTATTTAAGTTACTGAAAACTACATCCATTATTCCATCCTCAGTAGACTACTGATACCTTATGCAAATTTAAACATGATATAAAAGTGTA
>JAAAKM020002223.1:0-13681 GCA_010016025.2 Alatinidae sp. Z8VKAUB7J3 | reverse complement strand
GATATGATTGAACATTTAGAAATTGAAAATAGAGATTATCTAATCAGGAAAATCATTAGTTGTGCAATACGCACCAGGTATTACATTTTTTGTAGAAAGGATAAGGAATGGACTAAGTTACTTATTTGGTAAATAGAATTCTTTTCTTTTTTGTTATTGTTTTAGTTTCTGGTTTGTTTATTTTTATTTTTTTTAATTATTTTTTCCTCTCTCTCGATGATTGAAAGTATTTCTTGTTACTAGGGTTGTATATCATAACAGTATTGATATGCCTTTTGTAAGAGAGTGTCATACTGTGTATTGGTGTTATGGTGAAATAAAATTATAAACTTGATCTCAGAGATAAGACCTCCAATTCAATTGTAAGTGTACCTTTTTCTTTTTCTTCTTCTTCTTATGCGACTAAAGGTTTCTTATATAATATGCTATAGGTACATTAGGTAAAAAAGCAAAATCGTTCTGTGAATTTGGCTCTGCTTGAGTCTTAGGACAGGAGAAGCCTTCTAAATTTCTGAAAAGTCAACCTGATATTGTATTTGTGTACCGTACTATTTGTTTTGTTGCAAGGATAAAGAATGGGACGTTACTAAATTGTTAGTAATAAGATCCTAGCTTTTGATATTAGCTTGCTACTGGTACATTATTATGTTTTCTCGCTTGAAGTTTTTTTTGGTTAATCAAGATCTATACAACTGTAACCCTTTGGAATTTTTGTTTTGTTTTCCTAGTTAATTTGCTTTTGATAATCAATTATTTTACGTTGAATGTTGCCGCTATTTAGGTAATTAGTGTACAGGCATATCTAAATTATCTCAATTGTATGTCAAAGAAACAAAGATATCTGATGTTTATAAAAATATTTATTGCAAATTATTACTATTTAGCATGAGCTGCTCTGCTCATGCGCAGACCCTTTTCTGAATAAGATTTGTCAAACCGACATTTCTTTAGTGACAATCGAGTAACATGATTGCGTATATGACTTTACGCAATATATCCTTACGTAGTAATACATGCGTCATTTGGGTACCGTACAAGTACTTATCGGAATCGTATCTATGATGTGTACGTACGTAGCCCTCTAAAACTAAAGCAATTTATTTGTACAGGAACCTCTCTTAGTCAATCATACTATATGACTCAATTTCTCTAAGCATTGGTTTATCATTCTCTCCGTGAATTAATTTTCTTTTGATGTAGCCTACAGTATTCACTTCAAAACACTCATCATCAATTTTGCGTTAGCTTGTCTTCCTCCCTCAAGCTTTATGACGTAATATATGCAATGTCCCAATTGCCTTCAAACGAGTTTATTGTCAAATATTGCAAATTATCGACGGCTCTTCATTCTATCGTCTTTTTGTTTTCATACCACTGAAAATTTGATCTCCACTTTTCTTTACTTCTTACCTTCAATAACATAGTCATTAGACCATCAATCATCTTTTGCATTGATTGCCTTGTCAACGTTATTCAGCATCTCGGATAAACGATTTCCTTTTTTAAGAATTGCTTTTGTACCAGGCCTCCAATTGCTCAACTTTGAAGCTGGAACCGGTACTAAGGTCCTGGCTGCCTATTATTTGCACAAGGCTTTTAGTTGTGAAAATAAGGGGTGCTGGAATCAACATTTATTTCGTTATTAGGAGATGTACTATTAAAGCCAGGCTGACCTCTAGTATCTATAGCGGATACATACATTTTATTTTCCAAAATATGCTAGCTAGTGCACAGTTATAATTCTGTTGGTTACTGCTTTAAAGGGTCCCACCTAGAGTTTACGTCCTCCTAAAGCAAAACTTTTCGCAATGGGTTCGATCCTCGGTGGTGACATAATTTCTATTTCTCTAGTGTTCTTTTCAAAACTGACATTTGAAATCCTCTGTTCTCGATTGATTTAAGTCGGTAAAATCTGTCAGAAGCTTTACACCAACGATTCATTTTTGATAACTGGAACCTGGACACTGTTGTAAATTCCTTTCTGATATGTCAGCGAAGCACCAGTGACTTTTCTAGTTTAAGGTCGCAGTTATGTATTTCTAGACGCCTGCTCATACCTGAGGACAATCAGAGCAAATGTTAAGTTATGACTGCCATCGTTTAGCACTGTAACAAGAATTGGAGGCGTGTGGGGAGACTTGTCCATGGCTGTACTGTTTTTAGAGTAAAATTCCTAAATATTTGTTACTTATACTCTCATTTCTTTAGATGAAGGGCAGCGCTCTTCCACACAAGAACCTATTTGCCCCTTTTCGCGTGAACCAATGGTACTTATATCAGGAATGTCTGCTACGGTGCGTCGCCAGTTGGGCGAAACGGAATGTGTTGACGTCACTTCGCTAAATGAGCACGAAACAATACTATTGGCTGAGCAGCTTCATGCCGTGCTGTAAAACAAAAAAAATTTAGGGTGCAATTCTCTGCACCAAAACATCCATGGCTATTTATACCGAAGTGGACTCGATTCTTGAGTAGATTTCCAACTTTCAGCATACTTACATCAACATGAAGGAAAGTTGTCTTTGGAAGCTCTTGGCGTGAGGTTTCACTTTAGATAGGAACATCCATTATTGACCCTTTTCTTCTCGTGAGACGGAATACTAATTTTGAAGAGCTGACTTTAAAACGACGGATGGCATAGAAGTCGTCACAAAACATTGTAGTATACAGTGGGCGACTGCCAACGTAACTTCAACCACTGTAAGCATTAATGAATATACAGAAATTTAACTAAAAACTACGGAACATAATGCTTAAGCTTCTGCTTTTTTTCGATTTAGACCTCAAACGGTTGTTTAGATCAGTTATGAATTTCACGAGCTTTGTCTTTCATCGTTAATGAAGACTTTATTTGCACTCTGCCTTAGCGTTAAGCGGTTACCGCTGCAGCAGACTTAGACACTCCAAGAAGAGGTTCTATCATCACTTGAGCTGTCCCCAACCACTACTAAACAAATGCTAGATCAAGGTAGTCAAATATATTAAGCAGATCTAATGGAATTGTACACACAACAAATGATGTTCCCCGGACACATAAAACTAACTTTTGCTCTTAACATACATGTGACTTACTTCGTCACCAATCAATGAAATTTTAACGACAATTCACGTCCTTACCTTCCCCAGATTCTGTTTTCCTTATCGCTGTAATGGAAGATTGTTTCAGCTACACCAAAGTAGAACAGCCCGATTCCAATACCAGCTGCAAACAACATAGTAAAATAAGATGCATCGTTAAACTCTACCGGTTCGTCATCTTTCCCCAGTTTGGTATCTGCATACTTGGAGAAATACAGTACAATGATAAAAACGGCCCAAACGTCTTGGGTTCCAATGTAGAACCATGTCCATTTATGGGTGATCCAGTCTTTCCACTTTGTCATCTCTGTCAAGGCATCTTTCTCCTCTACCACACAGTATGTCACAAATGCCCATATTATCAAAGCTGAAGCTAAAGTTACGACAGGGTTGAACTTAATTCGTATCAGTCCAAGTCTGAATCCAATCGAATGGCACTTTTCAAGATATTTTTCAGTTTCGTTCTTCTCTTCCTCCTTCTTTCTGTACTTTTCAGCATCCATAGCTAGGAGTGCGAGAGACGTCAACCTATAATTGTCATCAAGTAAATATTACCCAACGCTATTGACAGACTTCCACAAGATCAAGCTCGTTATGGCAAAACTCCCTAGAGCTGATCGCTGAGTACCTTCTTTACACTTCGGTAAGTTTTCATTGTGGCAAATTTCTAAATGGACGGTAAACAATAGAGCTCATAGATTCTCCTCTCATTGTATTGGTATTTCTATCACACCCACCTAGCATTCTGCATGTTGCCAAGGTACTTTGCTGAAGTAAAGCAATTTCGAAGTTCAGTGCTGCGGAAAATGAATAGCTATGAATCATGAATTGTGTTTAAATTCTTCGAACATAACAGGCATGTTCGGGGAGCTTTAAATGTTTAGTAGTTTCACAACTCCACTTAGTACTTTTCCCAAGAGCTAATTGTAAGTCAAACAAAGGTAGAACAGATATTAGCCAATGTTCTTTCTCCTCTTTACCGTCAGAAGAGATGTTAACATCGAATAATATCATAATCATTATCATCATCATTTTTATCACCGTCAACATCATCGTCATCAGCATCATCATCATTACCAATACTACCACCACCATCATCATCATCACCACTACCTCCACCATCATCATCATCACCACTACCACCACCACCATCACCATCACCACCATCATCATTATAATTATCATCATCATCATTATAATTATAATCATCATCATCATCATTATCTTTGTCATCATTATCATAATCATCGTAACAATCATCATCATCATCCTCATTGTTATCATCATCATCATCATCATACCCGGTGCAGTATAAACAATTAGGTTTTAAGTCGTTCTGCATGACATCTGTCTAGTTTGTTTCATCTCAGCAGTATCACAACAAGATTTTTTTGAGTTTTTACATTGACTATTTTGTATGACTTTGCTGCTGTAATACTACCCTTTGATTCAATGTAACATTCTTACTTCAGAAAAATAGTGGTTCTAAATCTGGCGTCTTTTGCAGTGGTCGGAAGACTTTCAGTTGAGGCATCTCTGCAATGGATGTTTCAACAAAGCGATTCCTGACCTTTTACAAATACATACGTACGAATTTGTCTCGTCAACTTTTTATTTAGGAACCAACAAGACAAAAGAACAAAATATCAGATAAAGTTAAAGTGCAAAAATCCTACCAAAACGTTATATTTTCATCCATGTATGAAAATGTCCTTGAAAATTGGAACTGATAGTTAAAGGTTTATAAGCCAATTTAAATATAGTTGCTCATTTGTTCCTGCTTCTTGCTTAGCGGTTTCTCAAAAGAAATACCTTCTAATACCAATCCTTATGTCTGCCTATCCCTACTCAAGCAATTTTGAGGTTCTGTCTGGATTGACAGAAGAGTCCCAGATCACTACATCTTACAGCTTAGGAATTCTGACATCCTACAATGATGCGAGCACCCCAGGTTGGTTAACCCTTTTCTAACATACTGTTTAGGCCCCGTTGTATAATTTTAAATTTGGGATTGATATGCTGCTGCTGCTGATGATGATAGCTTGACTCTTCGTAGTCGCAGAATGTCGTTAAGGCTTGTGGCTACGTTCATAGCTGAAGAGGCCAATCCTCGAGCCGCATATCTTCCCACCGGTTGAACAGTTATAGCTGTTACCCTGTGGGATAGTTCCATCTTTCCTTTGCCGTCTCTTCTCAATGGTAACATCCAGCCGCTTCCTCACGACAGTAGCAATGGTAGTCTTGCAAATGGAGCGGTAGGCACGGCTGTCCTGGGCCAGTGTCTCTCAAGCAGATAGTTAAATTGCGCACAATTTCAGAGTCGACTTGAGAACATCTTTGTAGCGCTTATGCTGCCCACCTTGGCTACGGATACCGTACTTCAGTTGGATGGATTGATATACTGTTAAAATGTGCTTGTAGGTATTTTTGGCCCCAAGATGAATAGAAGGAGAAAAAATAATTTCTTGAATGACCTGTCCCAGAACACGTTTAACACAATGGACGAGAGGAACTAGAAGAGACTGGTGTTTAGCATAAACTTACGTCACATTTTATACTTCAAACCCATTTGTTAGGTGAAGCACTGTTTCGTTGCGTAGTACATGCAGTTTCGATAGCTTACGTATGTTATTTTATAACAGCAATATTGCAGATAATTCTTGGAATTGGTACATTTAAATATTTGGCACGGAGTGGGTGGCGTGGTAAGGTAAGGATAGCTATTGATAAGAGAGATGTTTAGTGATCAATAAGACGTAGAAATCTATTGTGTTCTATTGTCTCAGTGGGCTAATCAACACTTATCCTCTCACTAATATGTTGATGTAAGAGTCAAGCTCTGATCATGGACTTTTAAACAATAGATACTATCATTTAGAAGTCCATGCTCTGATGGCAGCATAGCTAGTCACGAAAATGTCCAGCGGAAAGAACTTTTGAAAATACATGATGTGCCAAAACATTTAAAATGAACTTTGTAGACTCGGTTAGAATCTGCTTTGGAAGTGGATTCATACTTTCTGAAGGAACAATTGCATTTTTACAAGGTATTTCACTTTGCCTTTTTCACAATTTCCCCAAGGTACTTCACTTGGTAGTTCGGCCCTTCACGACGATGTACGACTCACTCGAATGCGGTAAAAACGACACTTACTGCTTTAAACATTTCTTGGCAAGGAACCTTTAATGAGAAAAGACAACTCATGAAAATACTGCGAAAATATTTAGACGATCAAAAAAAATGTCACCGTAAAACATAAGATAAAATTTTCCGTTTAAAATAGCTCATCAAAAAGTGATTATTGATATAAAATTTGAATTTTGCGTCTAGTAACGGATTTAGCTAAAGGTTTTTGTCACACACTGATCACTGCAATCGTATATAGGGAAGTGAGAAAGTTTTCATCGCAGAAATTTTTCTCACTTCCCTCCATAAGATTGCTGCGATCAATGAATGGCACAAATGTTTAGCAAAATGAATCCATTACTCAACGTTAGATTAAAACAGCTTTTCTTTTGAAAACTCCTTTGTTGCTGGTCAGGTATCCAAACTTACGGGCAACTTAAGTGGTTTTTGTGCTCAAATCACGATTCGATAAATAAGGATGCAATTTTAACTCTCTACGAATGGCTTAATCTATGTAATAATGTAGTAATGATTAATAAGTCACATTTTTGAGCCACCGGACCATAGAAAGGAAAGATATGCTGGAAGAATACATAATATAGAGATATCAGATCTGACAAAAGTTGAATCTATACTAGACATCCCAAAGTAGATGACGTCGATGTTGTTGGGGACGTTGCTTAGCAACTGTAATTGAAATAAAGAGATGGCTTACTGACTACAAATCCGCAAGCCAAGCAAACGTGTTACTTTAGAGTTGGAAAATCAAGGGACCCATTTCCGATTGGGCAGTTGAGGGCTGGGCGGGGGGCAGGGTAAAAGACGAAATCTGAATTGGTGTATAGCTTTGCGCAAATTGCTTATTAAGTTCAAGAGGGACTGGAACTCTAATGGCCGTCTCACTCCATTGAAGAATCAAAAGACATTGATCTAGCTTCTGAGCCGTAAGCAACAATTTCTGAGTAACAAATGGTATTATCCATTTTCTAGAAGTAAAGTTGTATATGGTGCTATATTCTTATCGAGTGTACTTTTTGAGAAGATTGCAATAGAATCGTGAACTTGAGTTACGATGGGGTTAGTTTTATGTCTTTTAAAGCCAAATTGGTCCAAGTGTGTAAATTGTAAAATTGTTACAAGTGAAATGCCAGGCGGAAAACGTAATCTGCGTATGAAAATAACAGCCAAGCTAACGATCTTTAAGGGAAGAGACATAATAATTTATTTTTCTTCTTCTTTTGAACTAAACTAACGTTTTGTCTGACAAAACTATTGACATCTTGAGAGTAATAAGTAATATTAACTGGATGTTACTGAGTGGAAGAAGAATCTATCGAGATGTAGAGAAAAAACATTATCTAAATTTAACACTACACAAATGTAAACGAACGCATAAACAAATGAATAGTAAGAAGGTGATAAAATTAACAAGGGACAAATAAATATATAAATTGTCCCATAAATAAGCGAGGGCTTTCTGTAAATATTAGTAAGAAAACACGGTATGTCTTTGTCAACAAGAATGTCAACGGATGGTAGTATTGTTTAGATCTTGGTCGTATATAAACTTAAGAGTAAGGTGTAATTTAGTTTTTGTAGAAATTGCTCACAGTTCTGTTTGCATATGAAAATGAAGCTAGACGTTAGTAGTGTTGTACTTCATTACTACTTATTAATATACTCTTTGTTATACTGTAATATCCAACGTTAAATCTTGAAGTTCGTAAGTAGGGAGTAGCAGGTAGGGAGCTAACTGAATAGTATCTTTCAAATTTTTCTTCTCGCCCAAATTACCAACCGATGAAGTGGCAAGTTCATCTACAACTGTCGTAGATGTAAAATATTGTCTTAAGGTCAGGAAAATGAATAGGAGGAACAGCAGCTAACTTTTTCTAACGGTAAAACTGCGTGTTATTTACGCAAGCGAAGATACGCCATTACTTTCTAAAAGTCACTGACACCAGACATGTGCCTTTAATCGCCAAGAGTATTAGCAAAGCGCCTTCCCCTCCCTACCCTGACGCTTTGATAGCTTAATGCATCAAAACAAAGACACAGATGCTTGATCGACAAAATAAAGTTATTTACAGCTTACGCGTTTTTCAATAAGTCTAGCGACGAAAAGAGTGTGCTTCTAATGCCTGTTTTACTTACAAGGACGTGCTTCGATCCTTTCCTTTTTTGTTACAAAAAAGCTTTGAAGGATGTTTTATATTTTGGTCTCCGCTCTAGACTATTTTGTATTGGATTCAATTCCACTTGAATCATTTTCGTTTTCTCATTGCGTAAATCCAAAAATGGATTGATTACGCTATCTGTCACTTCAAACAAAAAGGATTCTGAAATCTGGAAGACGTATGTCCATGCAACTCATCTGGTTGTGCACAAGGTACTTGCAGTTCGTTGTTTCATTGATCTAACTTTTCTGATATTAAAACTACAGGAACCTCGTCCATTAAAGATGCAGGATGGAACAACTCAAACTTATCAGTTTTTCTTCTCAGCTTTTTTAATCATGGCCGCTATTGTCACTCACTTTCTTACATGGTTACCCTCAGAGCAGCGACCATAAGTTTCCTCGAAATGATGCTGTCTTCAATCAATGCCCACAGCTCTGTTGACAGGACTTCACCTGTGCTCTGTCTTGGAACATCCACATAGTAGAGTCTTGGTCGTTCGTGGTTTGTCTGTCACAGTACTAGCTTTTGGGCACTTAATGCCGGATGACGGTAGCAATGTCCAGCTAACAGCATCCTCTTTGCCCCCCAGCAGGGTTTGCTGTACGTGCCCACTACTTCACATTAATTGCCTTCCACAGCAAACATGTCTAAGTGATGTTAAGGGAGATTTCTATATTTCTTGTAACTGATCAGATTTCAAATCCATACCAGAGAATGGTCTCTACAACTATATGGATCTTTAGATAACGACAAAATGTTGCACTCCGAAACACCTATTATTCCGTTAAGGTCTCTCCACAATTATGCTTTCCTTATTTTGATGTCCTTCTACCGAGGAAACAAGGCATTTCAAGTTTTCTTTTGGTTCGAGCTTAGTACCCTTATTTACTAGAGTGACAGACGCATATGCTTCTAGTCATATTCTGACCGAGTCAAAAGTTAATGGATGGACTTACTTTTTATATGAAATTGATAATAGTTTAGTCTATAGTGTCCCATATGCATCCCTATAACGTTTCTCTATAATGTCTGGTGCTTAAAATTTATGAACATTTTTTGCGAATAAGAACTTTGAATCGTGGGGTTGATTCTTAGGAAGCACTTAAATAAAAGATGAGATCCGTCTATTCTCTTTAGAAAACATAATTCTTTGGTATTACCTTAAATTCCTGACAGTAAATTGTATTTAAATTGTATAGCAAAATCGTTAACAAAAAAGGGAGTAAGAATGGACACAAGATATTTAGCATTATTATATTAATTGAAAAGAACATTAGAGAGATATAGAAAATATGACACCACCGAGGATCGAACCCGTGACCCACGCTTTGCGGTCACGGGCTTGATACCCCGTGGTGACATATTTTCCATTTCTCTAGTGTTAAGAAATTAACACTTTGAAGACTCTCTTCTCGATGACATTATATGAATCTGTGACAATTGCTGATAAAATGGGTCTTAGGGGACTTTAAGTTTGTGAACCTTTGAAAGACCATTCAAAGTACCTGGCCGTGAGCCAACAGGACGAAGCTTTTTATGCAACTCATTACTTAAAACACCAATACTTTTCAGTTATTTGCCAATATATTCTTGATCTATCTTGAAAGCAAGTGGATGAAGAATTATCGAGCTGATTTTTGCCCCCTTTGATACCGACGATATGTTGATGATCGTTTCTTTTTATTCTTATCTCCATCACATGTACAACCTTTCTTAGATTATCTTAATTCACATTACCAGAGTATTCAATTTACAGTCAGTTTTGAATGTAAATATCAATTACCGTCCCTTAATACATTTATTTCATGTTTACAGAGCGCCTTCCCTACTACTTTGTATCGAAAACACATGTTTACAGACCTATTTACGCGTTTCGACAGTTTTCTTCCTGTGGAGTATAAGAAAAGTCCCATAATTACACTTGTCAATCATAATATTTAATATCTGTTCTCGACCGTTCTCTGCTCCTCTCTCTTCTTGGTTTTGAATAATGGCAGTCTTCACCAAAGATCAAGAAGAATAGGCAGAGTCAACAACCTGTTTCACAATGGTCATCCAGAACTTTCTGTTGTTAGCTTTTATGCGTAGGTTCTGTAAGCTTCCTTCAGATATAAGAGGAATAACTGGAAACGATGGGTTTTGCGTTTTGTCCTTTAGATGTCTTTGTTGAGCGTGGTGACTATTGTTGTCCTTTTTCTGCCAGAAAATTTCTTGATTGTTCGTTTTTCAAAGAAGAAACACATGGCTTTTCTTGCAAGTCAGTTAGTGGGTAGTCTCAGTATGTGACCTAGCAATTTCCATCTCCTCTTTCCAATGGTTTGTAAGATTTGCTGTGTTCCAGTATTTTGTATAGCTCTTTGTTGCTAATTCTTTGTAGCTATTTCATTCCTAAGACTTTCCTGAGTTGTCTTCTGTAGAAGCTGTCAAGGTTCTTTTCATCAGTTGCATTCATTCCCCAGGTACCAGAGTTGCATAGAAGGATATTCTGAAAGAGAACTCGATACAGTTTGAGACGTTTCTTCAATTTTGTCAGGTTTCTCCTTTTCCAGATGTCATCCTTGAAATTCATTGCGATTGTAGATGGCTACTTTCTTCTTTCAATACCCTCTTTGTCCCCAAGAAGGGACTCTGCCTCCGACTTCAAGTTTCTCGCCTAAGATTCTTTAGAATTTAAGGTTCTTCTAAAGAAAGATTTCTTTTGTCTAAAAACACAGATCCACTTGCTGTAAACAAAAGTCAACTCCCCTCTCCCTCTTTTAGTATGTCTATTGCTAGTTGTTAATGTATCCAGTAGAGTAATAAAGTGATGACGTCACAAAAACTATTTTCGAGGAATTGCAATTGTAACCACATCACAGTGTTAACCCTACCACTAAATGCCTGTGTACAAAATATTGCGTTCAAATCTCATATCAGCTGCGAGAAATGGCTGTTTGAATTTGAAAAGGGCTTTAAGGAAACATTGTTAATTTTGCTCAGTTCATAAAATTATGAACTGTGTTGATTTCCCTAAGGTATGGTTCTAAAATTTGGGCAAGTCATCTATGCAAACAAGAGAAATACAATGAGTCCAAAATATCATCAAATTTCTGATATTCATTAAATCGTGGCGTCATACTTTAGTACTCTATTGTTTATGTGTTTTGTATATTATTGATTCGAGGAAGCTTATCATATTATGTTTTCTCACTATGTTTCATCTACACGCCTTTTTCTGGGCACTTACCAGTATACTAAATATTAGAAGGTGTATAAAATAGGACAAAACTATGCTTGCAGCAAGTCATATTGGGCAAAGCAATCCAACTTCACAATGCAGTTTGTCCATTTACGGCTTCGTACGAGTATAAGATAAAGGTATATAAATCAGAAAAAACTATTCTTATTATAAAGATAAGTACCCAACACAAGGCGCGTAGGTGTGTCACAATGAGAAAACATAATATGATGAGCTTTCGGTGTATTCGTACCACCATCCTGGAATCAATTAATCACAACGTATGAAACACGCTGAGTTAAGACTACAACATAATCAATAGAATACATTAACAATTAGCAAGAGACATACTAAAAGAGGGAGAGGGGAGATTAACTTTTGTTTTTGTTAAGTGTATATATATTTTTAGGCAAAGAAGCCTTTCTTTGAGGCTCGAATTCTGACGAAGCTGAGGCGAGAAAAGTGAAGTCAGAGGTAGGGAATGGACGAGAACAGTTTGCAGCAGGTAAGCGAATACTAGAAAACAAACGGCTAAAAAATCCTAAATTAGAACAAACTATACTTACAGCAAGTATTATTGGGCATGGCTCAATTCAACTTCACAATGTAGTTTGTCCATTTATGGCCTCGAGTAGAAATTTTCAAACCTTTAAAAAAGGGCCCCTCTAATAAGCACTCTACTCAAATGAGCGACTCCTAAATTTTATTAGAGGAAATACGGTAGATACTCCACATTTTTCTGTTGGTAGCCTGTAAGGTGGTCGTCCATGTTTTCGTGTATAGTGGTTGTCCATGATTCAGTGTCAGGAATGACGTATCCGGTAAATTATGCATGGAAAAAGGAGTATGTAACTCCTTCACTAGTGCTGACATCTGCATTGTATGTAGAGTAAACAATAACAATAACAATTTCTAAAAGTTAATGCCTTTATTGATAATAATAATAATAATAATAATAATAGTTTTAAACTTCATGAATTTATTTCATTCTGAATAATACAACCATTACTCACTTTAGAGGCATAACGGTTACATGTACGACGTTTTCCTTTAAAACTACCACACAAGATTAATGTTTCTCTTACAGAAAAGAAAGTTCGTCGTTCTTATTGCACAAGATATGATTTCAAATAAAAGAAAATTACTATCTTCAGCACTGAGATCCTTAAGCATCTATAAAACATTCACCGTCTCTTGCCATTCCGCCAATACCACTCATACTTAGATTAATAAAAGAAATTTTTACAAATCGTTTCTTCAAATCCTTACATAACTGTTGATACATAATGTTTTTTCTATCATAGTTACTCTGTAAGTTAGTTTCAAACCCAACTATCAACTCAAGTACATGCAATGAGGTCTTCAATCATGTCGGGGCGAAGATCAGTTTCAGAAATAATGCACGGAGTTTGATAACCGGGACTATCAGTAAAGATGGGAATGGCCAGATTAGAAGCAGAGAAGTCATACAATTTTAATAATCGAATCATGTCTCCAGTTATAGCATCCTTGTTTGAGATGAGAAAGACAACCAGATACTACGCGTTGAAAAGTAGACAAGAAAATCATAAGTTGGTATTAGATTTGTTCCAGAGATGCAAATTCTTTAAAGTTTGTAGGGTTTTGTTGAGATACCTGCATGTAAAATTGTAGATATTCTGGGGACGATGGTTTAAAGCTTTTTGCCCACAAGTTAAGTGTTCCTTGAAGTTTCTGCTCTATTAGTGAGTTAATTATAAATCCTTGTGAAGTTAAGCACGTTGTAACTCTTGGTTCTGTGGCTTTCTGGATCTATTTAACAGCGGCTCTGCTACTTTGGAAGTGGTCATATTGAATACATTTGTTTTTAGTTAAATTGTAGATTAGTTTGATGTCTGGTTCAGACAAGTTCAGACTTTAATTTATTTCTAATAATTGATTGACATTGCACATACTTAGTAGAAATGTTAACCTCATTAAGGCCAAATTTTGATTTGCTGAGCATGATAATATCTAAAGATGGTGATGGTGGCATTTCGAGCCATCTTCTGAAGAAATTATGACAGGTAAGGTCAAGAGTTGTTTTAATCCAGGTTACGT
>JAAAKM020002222.1:0-13682 GCA_010016025.2 Alatinidae sp. Z8VKAUB7J3 | reverse complement strand
TATACATCACTAAATCTTTTTATTTTATGAAGACTATTTGCTGGGATTTACAATCTTACGGAAGCAAATAGGGCAGGTACCGGTATTCCAGCACCCTACAATGATTATGCAATATCAACGATAGATGTCACGCACAGGGTTGATGTCCTGAATTTTACTTTTAAGGTTATTTAACTTAATTCTAAACATATACAAAATCATCTAACTCAATTATGGTTGGTACAAAAAGCAACATGACATGTATTTAAAGTTCTTGCTGACTTGATTCACATCTTTACGCATGTGCATAATAATTACCCTTGACTGCGTAAAAATTACCTTGAAACGTCAGTTAACTCTTACGCACGTAAAATGTCATTTATTCCTTTTGCTATGGTAGGAATAGAGAAAAAGCAGTATGGGTATAGTAGGTATATGAGGCAATTATTACCTAAACTAGTTACATTTTGAATTTAACTTCCCAGCTCTTTTCAAAATAAAAGTTTCTAAAAAGTGCATAATAATTACCCTCCGTGACTATACTTACATTTTGCTGTTAGCAGAGGTCATACTACACCGTAAAAATGTATTAACATTTACTTATGCCTGTAGTTCTTATATATATACTAATTGAATTGCTTAAGTCTGTCATCATAAATGATGATTATTAATAAAAACAATAGTTTTTCTGTCAATTAGCATAATCCATCTTGCTACCATTGGTAATAATATGCTATAAATAGCTTGCCATATGAAATAGGACCTACAAAGTATGGTCTATTACGTGTCCACAAAATCTTGTAGAACATGAGATTTTAGCCATCTAGTGTAGGCCTACGTATCCAAGTGTTTCTCATATCCTTTATTGGCATGCAATAACCTACTATCTTGGTGACTTATGCCTTAGTTTCCAAACTTCTGGGTTTAAATTTACACCTTTAAACACCAATAACATTTTATGACCTGATGTCAGGAACGCAGAAAAAAAGCATTGGGCTCAGTTCATTAAACTCTTTCTTTTGAGCTATGTGAAATAGGCCTAGACCAAGTCAAAGATTTGAAAATTCATGTGACCACCTTAATAAGGGCCAATTAAATATGTGTACAAGGTCAAATGTTTTGATGTTCTTTTTGGTTTCTAATCCCTTATTGCCACCCTATGATATGAAACATAGCACAAAAGATATTGCTCTTTTAATGTTAAAGCGATACATATAATTGACGAAGTTTAATGATTTGCACGTACGTTTTACATTAATGATTGAATTGCATGAATCTCATTTAGTCAGTTAACTCAACCACTGAATGATATGGTGTGGAACCTATTCCTCTGTCTGCTCTTAGTGAGTAGCTTTGCTCTTGAATTTAAAAGCAACATCTTGGGGGTCTTAAGAAAAACAATGAACAAAAATCTTCTTCTACCAAGTATATACTTAAGTATATATATATGACTAAGAAAAGTAGGCCTATCGATTCCATTTTAATCGGTATACGATCGAACTTGTTGCCTAACCTCATATATTCTACTCGTTGTCTAGTCTTACCTGTTCAACCAGCACCACATTCTTACCATGTTGTGATAACATATAAGCAGTTGCGCTTCCAATGACTCCAGCACCAATTACACACACGTCAACGGGTGTTGGCTCCATCGAGGAAAACATATACTTGGTGATGAGTAAAATTAATTGCAGCAAGGTTCTCTTTTAAAATTTATTCAGTAGACCTATACCACTCTTTTCTCTTTGTACAAATGTACAATTGTCAGCTCTTGTAACAAAATTTGCAATGCTGATGCAACCCCTGCCTCTATGTGTGCAACATGATAGCTGCCAGCGCTTACGTCCAAATAAGGGGCAATTTAGTCGATCTGCCTTGTTGCATTCGCCTCATTCCTGATATCTTCTAGCCTCTGCTCCATCGTTAGCAGACACCCATTGAACCACAGTCTTTTTTAGAGATCAGTGCATTGAACTCATCCATCATGTTTCAGATATCGTCGAAACATCTTAATCACACTTATGCACACATTCGGGGTTTTTTTTCTACAATTTCTATGTAATTGCTGTAACAGAAGAATCAGTTTTTTAAAATCTTTTCACCTTTTTCGTGAAATTGCAACATTTAACGTTGTAATAGAGTACCTAAGTGCGACGTAACAATTTCGTCAATTTCATAAGTTTGACCATATTTTGTTGTCGTTGCATTCTTCTTGTTGATACACCAAACCTGTCCTAACTTGAGAGCAACACCTTAAGTGATCATCGAGATATAAATGTTCAAAGTTTGAATCTTGCCTATCGAGATGTTGTTATCAACTTCACTTTGCCTATCAAGAGTCTCAAGACAGGTCAAGTTATCAAATTGATGACATAAATTTAGGATTTAATGCTTTCTAGAAAATCCGACGTGTATCGACAATCACCAAGGGGGTTTGTTTAGGCATTAGGAGAAAAACTTTTCCTTTTTTACTTTGATGCTCGGGAAGCTGCACTCATAAAACTAAAGAAGAAGCAGGTTCTCTTTTGACAAAGTTGTTTACAACTTAGGCCTACGCGTTTTGCAACAATTATTGATGTCCATTGACAGTTCGTTAATATCAGTATATACAGTTTGTAACACATTGTCAGTATACTGCTCAATGTTTTAGTTTAACCTATGATGTCTAAAGCGAAAAATGGTAACTAAAAAGATGTTGACACAAATTTCCAGGATTTTTACCAGAAACTTCCGGCAAGTATAGGTCAAAGCAAAACAAGAAGAAGCGAATTTATAATTGTTAAGAAAAATACAAAGAACTGCATCACAGCCTAGTGGAAATTAGTAGAAATTATTGTTGAATTTAGCGAAATAAATGCTAATACGCATAATGTCTCGAAAAATGTTTAACATAGACAAGTTCTTCATCTCCATCCTCGATACACCTAAGCGTAACTCAAAAGCAAAAAATGCCCACAGTTCCTATATTTGTGTTCGTTTCAATTTAGGCATTGCGCGTAATGTCCGATAGTAATTTAAGTCATTACGTGAAATGCCTAGACATTTCAGTCATTACGCGTAATGACTGGGTGAATTAGTCATTACGTGTGATGACTAAAAAATTTAGGCATAACGCGTAATGCCTGATTTCACTAGATGCCTGTAGCATACATAGGTTAAGTGCTACTAATATTTACGTAAGATAATTATCAGTAAAAATAGCATTTTTTGTACAGTGAGATTCTTTAATGGTAACATTACTGTGGAAAATGAAATGCTCATTTACCTGGATAAGAATCCGCAACTCATACTATTGGGGTTTACCTCTCGAGCAATGTCGCTCAATTAGCCTCAGTGGTTATTTTCTCAACCTTAGGGTCAAATCTTTACACTGTGGAAACCACATCAATTCTATCCCATGATGGAGATTAGTCTCTCTACGCAATGTTACGTAAGTATCTATCCTACTCATCAATTTGCAAAATACCAATGCAATTTAATTGGAAGACAAGAGAGATTTTTTAAAATGAATTTTCTCTCTGAAATACTCTCTACTGATTTTTGTTTATTCTCATCAATAAGGATTTTGTGAAAAATCCGCCGCATTGCAAAAATCATCTTTGTTCCATCTTGTTGGCACATGTATTTATAGTCTGACGTTCGTCAAGTTTGTACAAATTTGACCTGATACTGTAAATACTCAACGTAGTATTAGACGAGCTTTTATACCTCTCTTGCACTCCTTCCACTACAGCTTTGGTATTTCATGGCAATTTCATGGTCATAAAGACAATGTAGTAATAAGCATGGACCTTAGATTAAGCCTCTGAGGTCTGAGGTTATGGCATAATTGATCAGATCAATGATTTAAAGAACAAAAGATACCAGATACTGAAAGGAAATAAATTGATGGACGATTAATAACTGAGACCTTACTGCCATTTTTTCAAAAGATTCTTGTGCTTCAGTGTGTAAAAGTTAATTGTATTTTACCGGACACCAAATAATGAGCCGTAGGTTACACTTTCCTTTTGTGGTTGACGTCATTACTCTTTTGTGGTTGACCTCATTTCTCAACACTCACATTGTTGGTATTAATCGCCACTAATCTCACATTGAAGCCAATCATCAAAGAGGAAACTGGCATAATAAGGAACTGAACTGCTATCTGCCATGGCTGATTGAGAACTCTGGCAATGGGAATTTATTCAAGTTTTACTTGCACCTACCGGCACTGGATGAAGCAAGTCAAGTTTAGTCAATGTGGCAATACCACAAAAATTCAGTCTTGAGAATCCAATGAGTACCACTTGTATTGTATGTTTTACAAGGTCCTGCCTAGATTTGCATCGATCAAATCAGTATGGTAATTTATTTGTTTCCTGTCCAGTATCATCAGCTACAGACAGCAAAGCAAACGACTACCAAAACGCGATTTTCTTGTACAGTTTAGTGAGCTCCCTGCCTAAAGAAATGAGGTTAGAAGCTTATGTGATCTAGCTCTCTGGATAACAAGTGTGCAATGGTGCTTTGTTAGCAGTTTTTGTGAACTCATCAAATTTAAACATAATTCAGATGACGAAAATACAACATCAAAAGTGGATAAAGAAGTCTTTAGTTTGCTTAGCTCCATAACAGCATTAAAACGAGCCTTATAATTTGCGCAGTTTAAAGAACGTGTTACTGAGGATGAAGATGAAGTTGTGGCAATCATCATTTACAGTACATGATATTGAGTTATTCTGAGATAATTGGTGTTTCTATATCATACCATAGCCCTTGGATAGCGTTTTAATCATGATAGTTTTCAATAGCCAATGCAACGTCCTGCAGCTAAGCTAAGCAATCCTAGCAACTGTTTTAAGACTATGAAGTGGTTGTGATCAAAGGTGTGGCATAAAAGCGTTGATTAAACTTGAGCCGACATCGTAACTTTTCTAGAAGTAGGCACAGCACAGCATGTACAGTAACATACATAAGTCATTATCGACAATGATCCATGTTATTTTTTAGACGACCGACTTCCTGAATGACATCCATACGTACACCTGCTGTTTTATTGAAGATCTGAGAAAATTTTCAGTGCGCAAACGAACATTTTCTACGATAGACTTAGTAATAGCAGTCCGTGTTATAGTTCGCACCTGTCTCATGACCTTTAAAATTAACTATTGAAACAAAAACATTGCCGGTAGGGTGGGATACTTGCTAGTCTCCTTACTGAATTACTTGCGTGTCGTCTGTCTCATGAAGCGTACTCAGTGGTTTTACCAGAAAAGGGAACTTAGGATTTCTTTCATAGCATCAAAAGGGCAATGCTCCTTGTCATTTGCTACAACACATTGAACTTTATTTCAATGTCACCAACTTACATTGCCTTTCCATTTTTATGACATGCTTGCAGATTTTGTCAGTAATTTAAATATTGTCAGAACTTCGGGAGTCAATATTACAACTTACAACGTTAAATGTTGGTCCAGTTGTCAAATTTGAACCATTTTGAATGAGTGGTCTCCTTCTATTACGTTCTCGTCGTTATCTTTGGCTTACCTTCAGATCTTGAAAAACTCTTTTGAAATTATAAATGTCATGTTTGTTTACTTTCTAGTACACAAATTAAATAATAATAGATACAAGGCATGGAGTTCCCTTATACAGAAAACAAGGTGATACATTGCATGTATCCATAACAAAATTAGGAAACGAAAACCTGATCACTAAGCCTGAGATATAGAAAACCACTTCACAAGCAGTAGCGGCTGGTAGGCATTTATTATGTGTGTGCTGTCCATATCTGGTTATGCAAATTATGTTATTACTCTCTCAGTATATAAAATTACAACACCCCTAATACTCCTACGTAACGTCCATTACAGCAAGAGCTATTGAAATTAAAATGGGGGGTAGGAAAGGGGCAATAAATTAGTTCATGAAGCTTTAGAATCTCAATTAAGTAGTAATTGTTGCTATTGTGGATAGTGTATGATAATGTAAGACAGCATTAATATTTAAATATTCATTTACAATAACCGGCGTCATCTAGGCAATAACCAACAATGAAAACTAAAGCAAAGAAACTATTTAACCAGAGTTTAAACTGGGGGGATCCAAATTTTATCAGATAGGAAATGCCCCACCCCCTGAAACTCCCCCTCTTCCCTTCTTTGCTAAGGGCTTTCATTTGTTGTCATTTGCATCTTTTGTTATTTCCAAGAGGACACCTGCCTGGAATCAGAAGCAAACATGACTCATAATGAAAGATGCTGTCTCAAATCAAGCAAACACCGGATGTGGAGCGGACGAGATTCCGCACGACTTGCAGTAATTTTCCCACAGCGATTTCTTTGTTTGTATGGACCTTGTGATTGGTTCCTTGTTTCTTAACAAAAGCCCAAGACGTCCTGCAAACCCTCAGCACGACTTGGTGGTCATTGACACAATTTAAGAGGGAAATGCAATCAAAAGTTTGGTTCTCGTTGCAAAATGGGCTCCTGGATGGAATCAACAAATAGAATTCGGGGGAAATGTATCATTTGTATAAATCTTGGAATATGCTTAATTTTCGTAGGGTGTGCGGCGCACACCTAGCACACCCAGAATTTACACCCCTGTTCACAAGCCACTACTAGAATAAGGCAAAGCCACAAATCCAACTTTAGGCAGCATGTGAAAGTTTCCTAGGTGCCTCCAGCGAAAACATACTTTAATTACTCTAATCGTCACTTTAGCTCCCAGCGCTCTGGCAGCGGATATCGAGCTCCTGCACTGATTAGTTTTGGCCATAGTTTAGTCGGTAGAGAAATACCTTGTAATACGGTTGGTTCTGAGTTCACGTCCAGGTGGGGATATGATAAAATTTTATGCTAATTAGGAACTAAAGGTTCGCGCTAATGATGTGGAATGCGTAGGCGCTTGCACCTGGAAGACAAACAAGCAATTAGTGTTATTTGTAGCTTTCTATAATAATGTGGATACTCCTGTAATTTATGGGATGACTTTTTGAATTCCAAAGCTTGTCCCCTTAATTCAGACAAAAAATAGCAACAATAACTAAAATTGGGAAGGTGATAGAAAATCCATTGAAAGATAACGGACTCTTCCCAAAAGTTAGCCAAAGTTGTCGAAGGCAGCCATGTTTCACCATCAACTCAATTTTATACAATGGCTCGATTGACATAAAAAGCAGCGTCCTCACTTTCCTAGCTTGCTCGGAGAAGTATATTTGCAAGCAGGTTATAGGAATTCCTCTCTTATCGTCTCTGCTTCGTATAGGTTTGTGTCGCTGTCTTGTGTTACAATTGTTGTATCTTTCTCCATTTTGCACAGTTGTCTGTTCAAGATTCAAAGTTAAGATGACGTTTGACTTAATAAGCTTCTGTAACATTTGTATTCTTATTAAATTGTTGATTTTGGTGGTGCGGTAGAAGGCAAGAGGCATTTCTGGGGCGCTAGTTACTGCATGTAGGAAAAGACAAAAGTGAATTCTCGGGACATCTTTCTAACCCTTTCTAATTTAATTTACACTATCTCTCTCTAAGTTGACTTTTAAGCCTTTCTACTGTTATTTACCTTTTCTCTCTAAGTTGTCCCTTAGCATGATATGTGATATAAAATCAAGGATAGATATTTTACCGATGAGTGCCTGAACGGTCGTCAAGGTCATGGGTAGGGGTTAGTACTGGATGTACCAGTAGGGAAATAACGCTCGAGCCTTGTTACCAGTCAAAAACTCAGGTCACAAATAATAACGTCCTAATATTTGTCAAATTGTGGCGAAATGCTATTTTCAGGGCATCTGTCTATATGTGCCCTTTGGGGGCATCACAACTTTAATCCAGCAATAACGGAGACATATGAGAGGGTACCAGTCAAGCTTTTGGAATAGTACGCCTTTAACTGATGCCTGACAAAAATGTTCAGCAATGAAGGATTCTAAAGCCATATGTATTTAAGCGTTGGAGAAATTTTTCACTCAGTATACCCTTGGTCCCAGTGCCAATACAAACGCGTATAAGTGATAGCCCTTCTATGTTCACTTAATGGACACCGAGACAGGCTGAAGGGAAAGCTAACTAACTAGCAGCAACTCGTATAATCATTCAAGAGGGAAAAAAACCCAGATTGATTAGGAAAATTGTAATTATGTGTTAAACGTATTTTCAAAACGGAGAGCAAAAGTCAAGCTCAAAAGTTACACCCGATTTGTATATTCTACCTTTCATGAAAAGAATTCAACCATATTCATTCCAACTTCAATAATATGAATGGATGTAGAGAAACTACTTTAACATATTTGTGAGTATGATTTTGAGAGAATCGTATTCTAAGAAGAGTTGTAACCTGGTGGCTTTCATTGAAACTCTCCAACAGTAAACGCTCGTGACTAGTTTTCTAGTTTTCTAAAGCGAATTAATGTGACTGTTAGGAGTTAATCTGCAACGAAAACAGCTGTGAATCATTCAAAGATCCTATTACAACTCATATCGACTTCTCATCCCTTCACTGAACATCGTCCTTATTTCAAAGCTCACACATTTCTAGTTGGGACAATCGGATAATAATCTGAGCCGAAATTGACAGTGAAGATATGGGATTCAATTCACAGCTTTGGGTTCCTGGACAACCAAAAAAACTATTTGTGAGGCGAGCAAAGGTCAATGAGCATGTCACATGTTGTTAAGGAAACGCAGTAATCGTCTATGACAACGCCAGGACAGTTTCGCACTGAGAAACTTTGGCCCAAATATAACAGATAAGTAGAAGAAAAATCCATTCCAGTAAAAATAGTACTGTTACGATCAATCTGAGTATTAAACGTCAAAACCATGTGAACCAGCTGAGCATTTATTGTAGGACATATTTAATTTAGTTTGTTCAAAGTTCATGGCGTTTCAAATGCTTTAATCTACGAACCAAATATCAATAAAAAGATAATTCAATGTACTTACACACTCTAAAAAGTCATAAAAACATTATTTTGATAACAAAGGATTTTCAAAGAAGGGAAGAAAATATTTGGTGGAACGCTTATTGATTTTATGTTTGAGGTTGCTGCAATAGAACTTAAAATTATAATCAAAACTATTATTATGTTGATAGCTTTAGCGCAATTAGAGGAATTAATAGAGACAACAAATCATTTTTAGCTATGTCGACTAAACAAATGACACGACAAAGAAAATAAATGACACAAGCAAATAAATAAATAACACAAGAAACAGAATTTCAGATAAAAAATTTTAATTTGTCGTACTAATACATCATATTTTATGCTTTGTTAATGTAACTTTGAACAGTCATAGCCTGAACTTTTAGCTGGGAACAAAATTTAATGATTTTGGCATTACGTAGGAGTTATATGTGTCTCTGATTATGATTATTTTTGTTGGTTTGCTTTTGTTTTTGTAGTTAAAATGTAGTTGCTACTTAGCATTTGTCATAAAATTTAGATATGCCTGGGGTGTGAGTATCGACTTACAAGGCATAAATACTTAGATATTGAATTAAAACTATTAACATTCTTGGGACCTTATGCCTTTTCAGCAAATTATCTCTTTATAGTATTATAGCCCCTTACTATTAGAATGTAATATTCAGTTTTTCGCTGATATTTTCGCTGTTGTTATGCTGTTGTTACATAAGAGCTTAGTGTAGCACATCATCTCATTGTGAAGGAGAGGTTTCTAAGTAAAATGTATATCAAACAACCTTAAGTGAGCTGAGCCATAGTACCCAAAGAGTATCGGATACGTTTTTTTGTCATAATTACTAACAGAACGGTTCCAGTACTAGATAGGGTACAAATATGTTTCAATCAGTTGTGTACTGTGTAGCTAAGGGAATTATCCAGCACAAAATAAGAGGGGCCGAACTTATGTTGACCAACTTCAAAATAAATAAGACCGCATTTATACGACACCCTGTAGGTTACTGCTTACATTATTGAACATTTTAGGCTTCAGAAGGTATTCTGAATCCGAGGGAATAAATTATTGAGGGCTGTAATCAAGTTGATCCAGTCTTATTTTTACTGAAAAAAAACCGTCTTACATCAGTGGTGCCATTCCTCTGACATAACAACATTATTTCTTGTGTATTGCTTCACTTTGTCAATCATGATGTTCACAATTCCTATTTCAAAATGCATTGTTTTCAAAATTATTGGGATGGCTATAACACTCTTGTCTCGGCGGCTCCTGAAATTGCATCTATCCACGTTTTTACAAATATATATAGTGTTTTTTCATTTCCAAGATGGATAAGAAATCAACAAAGTTGTGCAAATATCTTTATCTTATATAACATGTTATGTGTTTGTTAGGGAAAATATTAGACAAAAACAACTGATGAAGCACCATGAACGAGTACCAAGAAAGGCACTCTTCTGGTAACTGAGATATGGGTCTGTGGTGTAAACGTTGACAGAGTTGGATTTGTAAAGAGGATTAAGAGCACTAGAGCTCATCAATTACGCCAATGTAGAGAAGTTTTCAAAAGAGGTTATATTACCTGAAAGGCTGTCGGTCATTCGATAGTCGTTAGTTGCAGGCTTGGGAGTACCAATTATGACCATTGCAATAATACATGAGTAAGAAAGGCATGTAGGGTAGAGTGCCCACTTCAATCTTCAAAAGTCGCATTGTTGGTCGATTTAAAGCTATAATACAAAACACTTTAGCAGGGTTTGTGAGGGAGTCTTAGATGTACTGACTAGATATTCTATACACATTACATTCTTGAAAGGCGTGCCAGAAACGAGCAGGGTTTTAAATAAGTCTCTGTTGACTTGTAGCTATGTTTGACTGATAAACAGCAAGATTTCCCTTGGGCTTACTTGCTACTGAAATACCAAAACAGACAGCAGCAATAATCAAAGCATCATAGAAAGACAGCAGAACTCTGAGTATAGTGTACAGATAGCTAACCAGGTGACGAGATGAAAACGGGTGTGCATCAAGTCTTTATGGCGTCACGTCCCTAGAACGGTGCTGTTATAAGTGATAAACTTTGCACCACTGATGTTAGATGCGTGCAAGAAATCAATGTATCTGATCTGTAGTCAAACTTTTGTCTAGCATCTGTAAGTGTTCGAGATGCTTAAAACCAGTCGCTTCTAATAAATACTCGTCAATCAGCCAACATTGACTTAATATTCTTCATATGTCATCAGCAGAGTAGGTCTATTCAAGTAATGGGACGATGGCAACGTTTCCTTAATAACATAAATTTCTAACTGCATGAAAGTGGTAACACAACCGCCAAATGTAAAACAATAGGAGAAGTTGTTGTATCTGTAAGCCTTTGTTCGTGTAATACATCATAATTTATGCGTAAACGATTTGCAATAAATACGTTCCACATGTAACATTACATCATTCCCAGAATATCAAGTTAGACGCACGATCAACTAATTAAGTTTGTATGCCTTCGACGTGAGTGATTTCTTGGCGAAGACAGCGGGCACTGTATAGCATAAAAAAGAATTGCGTCTCAATTACGAGTAAAAGCCGTTTCGTCTAAACTTAACTGATTTCAAATAACAAAGTTTTGATAGGCATGATTCGTCGTTTAAAAGGGCTCATCTCGACGAGTGTTCAAAATATATTTCTCAAACTTGGCAGAATGTCAATATCAACAAGAAAAGTGCAGTAAGTGCAATTTTTTGTGTCAACTTTTGATTTTCACTAAATTTTGATTTCGCTTTTAAGAACTCTGTTACTACAGCGATTACCTTAGACCCTGTTTACAAGGGTACAGATCCAATTTAGTAGGGATCGAAATGGATCTGATCCCGTATAAACACCCCAGCAAGGGTATCAGATCCATAATTCAATTATCAAATCAACGTTCCTTTGTATTTCAATATCAGCTGCGATAACTTGAACTATACTGGTTGAACTATAAACAATGGGAGATTATGATTAAATAGAAATCGGAGACCAACGATTCATCATTCGTAAATATTTTCGTGTATTTCAGAGATCATCAGACGAAAATTACCTGAAACAACCAAAATAGAACTTATTAGTTATATAACTGCAAACGCACTAAGTGACAAATTGCACAGTGTAAGTGTTGAAGAATGTTTAGTGATAAGCAGAAGCTAACTACAACTAAATCTTGATTGATAGCGTTCTACTACGATATTCATCCTTGGTATTTGTTCCCGGCTTCAGCTCCCTTATCCACAGAGCCTCAAGAGTCAACAGATACGACTCTCCCTTCGCAGTGGATGTTAATACTTTAATGTCTTTCTTCTTTATCTCTTGATCGCAATTTGATAGGTGCGTTTAACCGGTCCAGAGTTTCTAGTATGTTCTTTGAAGAGGGTCTGTAGATGTCGACTGGTTTTTCCGACATAGCATGCATTGCAGTATGGATGTGTTATTTTATATACAACTCCGCTTCGTATTATTTCTCCACTGGTGGTTTCAGTGAAGGCATTGTAGTTTTAAGCTTTCTGAGGGTCATGGTGATCATACACGGTGCACTACAGCGATGTAGGGCTCGTGCATAGTCCTCAGTGCATTTCCCTCTGTATTGAACTATGAGGGGATTATGAATAACGTGTCAATAAAAGGATGGAAATAGAATTTGAATTGGGATTACGTCCAATTTTCCTCATCATGGTAGTTTTTTGCCTCATTTTCGATCAGTACCAGTTTAGATCCGATCACAAACGTTTACACGAGACCTCTTCGGGTACGGATCCAAACTGGCCCACTTTCATAAGTGGACCCAAACTAGCACTGATAGTAGATCCAAACGAGTTCGGGTCCGCAAGATCACATGTAAACCCAAGGCTGATCCGTTCCAGTTCTGGCACGGGTCCATTTGGATCCGTACCCTTGTAAACAGGGTCTTAGTGTTTTGGGAAAATCTCATTTGCACTTTCATCTTCAAGCGCTTTAGACTCTATTCATCATATTAAAGAAAACATCACATTCTGACCCTGCATCCGTAACTTGGACGTCGATGTTTGGTCGATTTTACGTCATGTTGGGAACCGACATCAGATCGAAGTTTGTTAGACGAATTATTTCAACCAAATGGTTGGCTGTTGACATTGAATTAACTTCAAGCCTACTTCATTTTCTAATGTAAATCTTACCGACATCGGATCGACATTAATACGACATTGTTTCAACATCCGAGAAACCAAGTCGCGCCAACTTTCATACACAAAGAACTAGCGCACGTTCATCCGACATCGAAATACCGGCTAGTTAGTTATCATAGTTGTTTAGTTTCTTAAAATTATACTTCTTCCTACGACACGACTGACAATATACCCTTTGAATATACCATATCAAAACTCCCCCTTCTCTCTCTATGAACCTAAAAAAGGGTTTCTCTTCCTTATCAGACGTTTCGCGAAGACCGGCTTCTGGTAAAGCGCATCTGCACATAGTTTAAGAATCCACAATTCGTATTAGAAACTAACTGGTGAACTGAATTGTCGAAATAAGGAGCACTTTCAATATATGGACTAATTAGGTAGTAAGCATTCCTTTTTGAACTGGTGGCATCACGTTCCGACCTTCTGCGAATTTCGCCCATAGTCAGAAAACGCTAAGGGTGCGTTCACACTGCAAGCGTAGCGTACAGACGCGCACAGAAGCGTAGCGTATTGAAGCGCACAGAAGAGTATTTTGTGTTCACATTGCAGGCGTATTTCCGCTTCCTGAACTGTCCAAAATGGTGGCACTTGGCAGTGAGAGTTC
>JAAAKM020002220.1:0-13685 GCA_010016025.2 Alatinidae sp. Z8VKAUB7J3 | reverse complement strand
GGTTGGTGTATTGATAGGTGTGGGTGCATGAGTCGGAGTGAGGTGGGGGGGGGGGGGGGGGGGGGGGGCACTAACAAATCAAAAGAGGGAAACGGACTAATAGATAATCACAGAGTTTGCTCCATTTATTCTATTTTATCGTCAGAGTATATATTACGAATTGTTTTAAGATTATAAACCTACAAAAAACTTTTGTTTTCCACTTTTCTTCCTGCTTCAACGCTTAAATTGCTCTCCCCACCTGATCTGGAAATGCCACTGACACAGTAGGTTGTATGTAAAGGCCAATCTTATAGCCTTTTGATTTTGTTTGAAATTTTGTTGCTGCAGTGCGTCATACTTTCAAATTAAATGTGTAAACGCCAGCTTGAAATTGTTGTTTTTTCAGACCAAGATTCATACAGCAAAAGTCACATGCTGTGGCTAACTCTAAAAGGAAAACAGAGACATTTTCTCAATTTATACTAAGTATAATCTCTAAAATTCTTCAAATATGTACAAAAATATACACTCAAGCAACTGCAAAATTATTTCTTTATCTGAACCGTATATATCTGAAACTATAGTCGAAGATTTGTTAGCAAAACGTTTGAGAATAGAAATTCTTACGTATACGTAGTGTATATGATTTTTGGGTTGTTATCGAACCAATTTTGAATGTAGTTAGAGTGAAATCAAACAAAGTTAAACACCTTTTATATATTCTTGGTCTTAAAAATAATGAACACCCACGAAAAGATTACAGGCAGAAACTCATATTGGGTATGCATATAAAATGCTCATATTGGGTATGCATATAAAATATGTTGATCGCTGAGCAATTTCGTCCGGATGCTGTCTTTGTTTGATTTATGTGTTACATATAAATTAAAGTACTTCATTACATTAAAAGTGAAACGTCTTGTTTTCTACTTTCCTGATCTCCCCGCTATATGAGGGTATATAAGTTAGAAAAGAAAGATTACCAGCTCATACAGATTGTGTTTTAGTATTTATTCGTTTTCACTTTTCAGTTCGATTTTATCGGATATCATACTTTGGAACACCTTTGACGTTCTCTTCTATTACCAAATCCATAGATTCCGAACGCCCAACTCAATCCAAGGATTAGCTTTTAAGTTTCCCTAATTTTCCCGCCCGTCCCCATGTTTAGGTCCCCTCCGGCTCCTGACCGTTACTGTAGTTCTTAGTTGAATTTAACACAAGTAATGATTAACTAACTTGACAATTTGCTGGCCATATCGCACCACAAATCATAACAGAATTTTTGCTCCCCCCCTCTCAAAAGACGTGATACTCCCTCCCCCCAAACTGAAGGAGCTGGCCACGGGCCTGGTGCTATGGTACTATTACGTAAACTATGGTTTTACCATTAAAGTATCGGTATGGTGCTCTTTATCACTTGTAGCACTATTCATACTGAATTCAGTGTTTCCTTATAAGGAAAGTTGTATCCGTGCACATATTGCAAACAACTTTTGCCATTTTCAATAAAGATATAGCTTGATAAGCAATACATGCAATGCAAGATTCCGAAATTGGCGCAGGATTGATATCATACTTTAAAATGGACTAGCATCTATGGACACCAATAGAAATTGAGCACATAAAATTATTGGAGGTTCAGACTCATCCCTCGTTCACCCCCTTGCCCCCCTTTGGTACAGCTTTTAAAGTCTAATCTTATATACTCTGTCACTCAAATGTTCGGCTGGGAAGCTTCTTGTCAGTTTTGTTATTTCGACTAGTGTATTCTTTCTAATTGCATGTTTCTTTCGGTTTTTATTTTAGGAGCCAAATCTTTTCAGATTATTAGTATTTTCTCTGATGCTATTATTGGTACTACCGTTTATGCATCCGTTCCTCCATCGTCTCCACTGAATAATCCAGACAGCCAACTGTTTAAGGATTTATGCACAGTGCTAACAGAATTCGTAAGTGTAGCATATTTTTTACTTTATTTTCAAGTTGAACTATAAGTTTCTTTCCTAGGACTGCCTACGTATGGTCGCGAGAACTTTCCGCCACTAAAAAGGGAATGTTGGCTAACGGAAAATGTCGTGTGCTTTCCATAAATTGTGGCTCTGCAGAGTATTATTTTTTGCTGTTCCGAGATTAACTATGTTGGCCTTACGACTTTGCGGAAATTTCAACTCCAAAGAGGAAATTGCAATCTCGAAATTTCAAAAACAAAACATTACTATCAAGTTATGTGGTACTACCATAGAGAATAGAACTTGCTTGAAAACCAGACTGTTGGGAAAAATGAACATCTACGATTGCTTCTGCTTTATAAGCAAGGCTATAATCTCGGTCATAAATTAACGCAATCTGGCCTAACCTTCTTTTCAAACTGACAATGGATTTTGAAAATCTTCATTTCGGTGACTGGCATGTCACACCTCCCTGTTGATAGGAGGTGAGGGATAGATCGCGTGTAATACCACAAACGGAGAGCCCTATCCTTGAATAATTGTCCTTTATGATTCCGGTAATTTTCATGGCCTTTAAATAACAGTTTAAGTTACTTTTGTCAACGATTGTAGGTCTGCATTTCATTTGGCTGTTCTGAACGCGGTTTACACCAAGATAAACCTTTCCTTTGCATACATTCTCCCCTTTAAGTTGATCTATACAGCTCTAACGGACACTGGTTGCCCTAAAATATCAGTGCATTTCTACAGTCCATACTCTAATTAACTCTCTCAAAAATGGGTATGATGTTTTGTTCGGTTTATTCGACTATTCCTAACGATTGTACTGTGAGGAGTGTCCGACGAAAAGAACACAGTGGTGTTATTATTTCCTTTAGTGCTAATCTTTGTCCTTTGAAAGCACTAACGTCACCAAACTTTCCATTTTTCCAACAATGACGACTAGAGCCGCCAGTATGTATGAGTTGGGATATCGGTAACGGATAAGTTCTAGTATTTGGTGCTATATGTGTAGTTTGGATGCTTTAAGGGCAAGACATATTCTCAAATTATATATTGATGCAATTGTTTTGCTGCATTGCCCCTCCAAACGTTATTCTATCTTAACACGGATTTATTGTTTGCTATCATCTTTGCCTTCCTAATTTTTCTTTTCCCTCTTATTAAGTACCTTTTTCCTCCTCAGGCACGTTTGGCAGTTCCAAATATTCTTCGTGTACATTGCATTTCGTTCAGGTATGGAATTTCCCTTATTATTCCACCATTTTTTAAGACAGCAATTTACTGGTATCTATCTTTATATTAACTTTCATTTCGATGGCACTTAGAAGTTGTGTATGCAGAGTTTTCTAAGAGGGCGGTTACGTGTTTTGCACGAGGAACCACACAAGGTAATGATCAAGGACGATATAGATCATATTTCTACTTGATTCAACCATTCAGCCACACTTCCACAATGATTTTGATTGATGTTATTTACATATGATTTCTATACAGATGCTGAAATAGAGCATATAAATGGATGTCACAACATACCAGATTACGATATTATGTTAGTTTGAAAAGTTCCCTTGTCACCCAATCCTCACTCTGTACCAAATTTAATAGGTTTACACGTGTTTATACACATACTTGCGGCATGATTAAAGTAACAGGGCTGGCCATGTCATACTTATTCCGATTTGCTCAAGATTTCAGCGTGCCTTTGTAGGTAGCCATTGGCATTTAGTAAGATAGCTGTCTTTCCTATTACCGTTTGTTCAGAATATGCGAGACTTATTAAATACATAATTAAGATTTTCCGATTACATGACATTTCAAAGCTGTTAGTTCTATTCTTTGCTGCTTTCGTCATTGGCAAGGCTTTAAAACTCTAAGTCTGGTCATTACGTTTAAATTGATGTATTGACGACTTAAGATGCTTATAGCGTAGGAAACCAACATAAGTTGCGATGAAAAGAGGCTTTACCACTTAACACTACACAGGATGGTATTTTTCTAAGTTAACAAGATCGAGGGGGGGGGGCGTAAGGAGGCCCTTAGATATTTAAACGGTTATTCATTTCTCAAACTAGCAGATCTCGAACTGATTATTTCTCACAATCTTTCAGTTATTTGTCTTATAAACTATTACGTTAAAACTTCCAATTTTTAGTTGTTTTGCAAAATAAAGTGAAATACAAAAGTCAAAGTGTTAAAAACCGGAAATTCTAAAAAGCTGAAATTCCATAAATTGAAAATTCTAAAAATTTAAAGAGATTCGGCTCATTGCATAGAATTAAGTAAATCTGCCGAATTTACCACTGCGAAAATAGCTTTCATTGCTTTAAAACTAGAAAATATAAAAACTACTTGTCACTAACCTTTTAACCATGGCCAAGAAAAACATACCATCAAAGTAAAAGTCAGCTTTCTGTTGGACTGTCCTTCAATTGTAAAGGATTTTTAAAAATGTACGTGCATCTGTTTCAGGATTTTGGCGAATGACCTCCTGTTTTAACACTTTTCTTCCCATCAAACATAAATTATTTACTAGAGGATAAAAATTAAGAAACTTTGATATATTTTTTGCTTTATTTCCCCCAAAAAATTCAAAATCAATCCTTAATCAACCTTTAGAAAAATGTAAAAACTTAGAAAACTCACCTTTTACCATATAGGGTGAGAGAATGACGTCATAAATGTAAATTCAAAGAAGTTATGATAAAATGTCTGTCTTGTCCAATGACCGCTGGTCTAGATTATCATCTAGAAATAATCTAAATTGAAATTTTCCTACGATTTGGTCATTTAACTTGTTATTTAACGTGTTATTTAATCAAGTAAAGCTGTTACCAAGCTGTGTGACTTTCGATAGTGGTAACTCCCTCCATCTTGTTCGTTGCCTTTTTGACTTGTGCCTTCACGATAGGTCCTACTTAGGCGACTTACATTTTTGTCGACACGGCGTCATAAGTACTTTACTAAACTATGACGTATTTCCTAAAGTAATCGGTGTTCATACTTGTCCTACTAGGCGGGAATTCTCCACATTCCCTTCTTCTTGGCGATCACTGTATTGCATTATGTCAGTGATGAGAGTCAAGCATGTATTCACAGTATGACACATACATACACACTTATATTTGACAACATTTTGGCTTTAGTTTTCAATAAAGCCACAATTTTAACTAATCTCCTGTTCCTAAGTTTGTATTAAGCAAAATTTTCTTCTCCACTAAATGTTTAATAATATACGCTATTTTCTCATTTAGTTGTAATGATACCAGCAATGACTAACATATTTATAAGAAAGATACAATGCTACATTATTATGAGTTCTTGGCTATGAATGTCGATATAAATTCTTAACAAGGATACATTTTGACTTATCTGGTTGGTAGATAAGCGATTATTTGTGGCATATATTAGATAGCATTTCACAGGATAACGATATAATAATTTCATAAAAATTGCTCTTCACGATTAGAATTTACGACAAGTAAAGCAATATGCAGAGAAAATGCTATTTTGAAATAGTAGGGTGACACCACATCTCACACATGCCTCTACCCTTCTTACATCTATTTTCCGCATCATCCATACCTCTGCTCCAGTAAGACACTCATTGCGAATCTTTTTGACCATTCTCCACTTAGCACTAAACTTAACCACCGCGTTAGTGGAATGTGGGATGTGGTTCTGGAAACGGATCCTGAAAGTCGACTGGAGGGATAGTGTCACAAATGAAGAGGTTTTGCTAAGTGTAAGAGAGGAAAGATCCGTTATAAAAACAATCAATCAAAGAAAAAAATAGATGGGACACGATGTAAGACAGAACACCATGTTAAAGCTGGCCCTTAAAGGCAGATAACGTAGAAAAAGGAGAAGAGGCCGAAAAGGAAAAGGCATGCTAGATTCCATAGAAAGTGATGATGACTTAAAACACGCAGCAGAAATGAGGATGCTCTGATCCTTGGAACTGTCTCAGAGCTGCTAACCTAGAGACAGAGTGAAAGAGGGTGATATCACAAATTTATTACTAGTTATTGATTGATCGATAATTCAATCACTTAGAACTCTTATTCCGATAAATGTACAATGTTTGATTGTTTATTTAGTTGTAATGGAAATATGTCAAAAATTCAATGTTTCTTTTTAGTACGGGGAGCATAAAAGCAGAATATGTTGTGGAACTCAAGAGCACCTCTAACGAGACAAAGGACACTATTGTGAGGAAAATTTTAGACCACGTTGGATCGCAGGATTATAACGTTACAAAATCTTCTAATATGCTTCGAATTAAAAACGAGACCAATGTTGTCTCTGTTATAGGTAAAGACACTGAAATTCTTTAGATAATTAATGATAAATGTATTTACCATCACTGGTAACTCTCTGACTGCATTTGTCACAGGCTCTTGTATCTACACAAGTATTCATAATCAGGCTCTGTGTTTATTAGGTCTTGTATAAGAAATTGGTCAAGGCGATCTTGATGAGGCTGATAAAGAATATTAATGGAGTGTTTTGTGAGGGTTTCTCTTATCAAGTAGTTTCTCTTTTAATAGTATCTGCTAGGCACAGGGTCTTGATATTGACAATGCGCGCACGCCCCCTTCATGTCAAATACGCAAATAGCAATACCGATCCACATAAGCAGTTAAAAGCCTGTCCACCAAAACCTTAGAGCATGCTTTTAAACGAGTCCTCTACCTTTTCATTACCAAGAATTTCAAGCTCTTGCTCTTGGTGTTAAAACAAAAAGTAACCCGACATGCATTGAGTTTGGAGGATGCATTGTTAAACCATTTCGATAAGACGAATTAATGCTTTTTGTATTTTGCCCTTTAAACATTTACTGTATAATAATAACATGTTTGCACTTGTTAATTTACATACAGCTATTTTTCCACTAAGTTTTTGGTTTTGTAAGTACCAGATTGATGGTAAATTGAAGCATATGTTGTAAGTAATATGCAATCTACATCTCGCTACTGTTCCCTGTAGTATTAATCTATAATGCCTCCCCCGTCTGCATTATTAATAGTATTTAAAGCTAATAGAACTAATTTTACTACTAGATATTTTTGTAACAAGAAAAATGTATTTATTAAATGCTCCATACCTTGCAAAATCTTTCGTCTTTTCTGTCATGGATATAAAGCACTAATAACCATTACTGTCATTTGATTTGACATTTTAATTGATTAAAATCATAATAAACACTAAGAGAAACTGATGTTAATAAAAAGCATAAAGAATAGACTAAATGTACTTCATGTTTCCAAAAGTTAGCACCCAGTCAAATACAAAAACAAAGAACTGTTTCCTCACTGTTTGCTCATGTTCTAATTCAGTGTTTGATTATTAAATAGTCATTTTTTCAATCAGGCATCTCATAAACAATCAAGGTAAAAGCTCTTTTAGCATCTATGAACGATAAATGATATTTTTATTTGAAAAACAGTTGCCAGTGAGTAGTTCTTGCTTCTACCGAAGATCACATGTGCTGACACAAAATGTAAGTTGCTTCCATAAGAATAGAAAGAGTGCATCAGTATAAAGACTATTGCTTTAGAGGATAATGTACCCAAATTGAATTACAATGACAATGTCATTGCTTTCTTTCGTTTGTCCATAATCGTCGTTGTGTCCACACAGTCTCTACTCAAACCAGTTTGGCTTACTAGACAAGTTGCATTTTGATATTTTACGCCAAAGGGCCAGATGTACACCTTCAAGAGCCAGTGACCAACATCAGGGAGTACAGTCATCCTCGGGTGTTCTTTATCCTAGTAAAAGCAATATTCATATGGAGACACCTCTACTCTTCCCATACGAAAGGAAATCTATAGCTTCATTACTTTACTAGGCTTTAGCAAGATTAAATGTACTTGATTTAAATTTTCTTAAGCTCTGTTAGCACTATATGTTTCAAATCTTAGCTATTAAGGTTCTAATAATGGTCACTTTCGATAATGGAAACACATCCAACTAAGCACTTTATGCTTAAGAATCTAGAACCTACCAGCATCAAATCCTAAACACATTCTTTTTTCTGGGAAAGGGAAATATTCATTAGGGCTTGACAAATTTTATTACAGTTCCACCTTTTTCAACAGCAACCCCTAATTCTGTAAGAGGAAAGTTCATGAGCCATACAATATTTGTGATTGCCTCTTCTCCTTCTTACCTCCTTGTAGATTATGACGAATGTTCTAGAAATGTTACTGGTTTCTGTGATGCTAGTGCAATTTGTCAGAACACAGAGGGTTCTTACACATGCGTATGTGCTGCCGGAAGGGTAAAAGAAGGAAACAAATGTATTGTTCCAGTTCAAGTGGAAGATAATGGTAAAAACTTTTATTTGTATTGATTCATGTTAATTTAAATGTAGGAGTGTTTTGCATATTCTCAAACTTTGAGCTATATGTGTAGACAATGAGGGCGCTCACAAGGTGCATTTTTCACATATATAGTATGTACTTATTATTTCTATGCTATATCTTCCCCTTTCTCCTTCTCTACCATATTACAAATTTTAAGTTTTCGCTGTATAAAACTGTTTGGGACAGAAGAAGCATATCAACTCGGAGTAAATTAAGAATATACCGCACTGTGGTTCTCCCATTACTGCTGTACTGTAGTGAAACCTGGGCAGTCCATGCCAAACATGCACACAAACTGAACCATTTTCACCTCACACCTCATTCCTAAAACAAAATTCTCAGAGTGAAGCGTCAAGCCAAAAACACGGAAGTCCTTCACAGAGCCGAGCTGTTGTGCATCCACACTCTTCTACAGAAACGCCAAGTGCGTTGGGTCGGTCACGCTGTACGTATAGACGATGGGTGCATCCCTAAGCAACTCTTATACGGAGAACCTGCCACGGCAAACACTCTCATGGCAGCTACCGCAAACTCTTCAAAGACACTCTGAAGACCTCCCTGAAATCTCTCGGTCTGAATCCTGACGACTTGGAGAAGTACGCCAGCACCAGAAACCTGTGGTGCTCCGCTATTGCGAAAGGTGCCTTACCTGCCGAGTAGAAGCGTTTAGAGTCTCCTAACAGAAAACACTTCCTACGTAGTGAAAGAGCAGCAAAAAATACAGCGAATGCACCACGCGAGTGCCCTAACTGCAGCAGACTCTTTAGGGCCAAGATTGGCCTAATTAGTTACCAAAGGACCCACATAAAATAATACCATGCGGTCACCATTAGGATGAGCTCGTGGTCATCAACGCTCGAGATGGACGAACAACAACTGCGACTATTTTTATACGCCCTATCTTTCTGTGATTAATGTCTTTCTTTAACTTTTCTTCTTAACTCGAATAATGGTAACGCACCTTCTCTTGCCTTTGTCATTGGTCAACTGGACTTAATCTGCGCAAGAGACCTTGCAGGAAAAGCCGTCATGCGGGAGAGAGGGTTAAGTGCTTTAGGATAGTTTATCGTACTTTCTTGAATTTTAAGACCTTACGGGGGATCTTTAAAGCGCGGAGGTGCAGTAGACAAAACATTTAAAGCAGACACTGGGGCGAAGTCAAGAGAATTCAAAATTTTCAATATAAATAAGAGGAAATTCAACATATAAAATAGGAGAAAATATGGTTGACAGTTAATCAAGATTACTATTTTTAGTATTATCAATCTTTGACGTTTTCATTACACGTATTATGAGATGAAGGTGCACACTTATGTATGTATTTACATATATTACAAGGCATGCCCTATCCTTTCTTGTTACGATGCAAAAATGTCATGCTATCATTGTATTAAGTTAAGGTTTGATAGACTCTAATTTGATAATAATATTTTTGTTATTAGAAATGCTAGCCGTATATATTACTATGGGTGTGCTTGGAGGACTGCTGCTCTTACTTATGCTACTTTTGTTAATACTTCTGGCAAGAAGACGAAGAAGAAGGTAAGGTTACTAATTAGCAGAAGAAGCTGTACTATAGTTGTTGTTTTAACTCGTATAACTTTAACAAATCTATAGTGAATTCATGTTACATGAATTCAACGTTCACCAACTCATAGCTGTCCCTTGTTGGATAACAGGGAAACTTTGCCCCCTTTGCATACATTTTTAAACGTTGCTAGTTTGTGACACAAAAATTTAATATCGTGTTAAGTAGTGCTTTCATTATTGCTAAGAGTTTTTGCCAGACACTGGTCACTGGTCACACATCTGTAAAACTAATACATTTCCTGTTACTAGCAAAATCTTGTGGTCGGTAGACACTTTTCTTACGTTGGAAGAGTACCTGTTGCGACTAAATCGCGATTCTGCGCTGATTCAACGAATATATAATTCAAAAGTCCATGTCAATTCATCCATCTATTACCTACGATAACTCCTACTTCACCGTCCGTCCTATTCACATCTGATCTGTTCTCATCAAACACGTCTATATAAGTACAGTTATTCAAAACTAAATTTACCGTCCAATTAAATCATACAGGGAAATTATTAAAATTCTACATATACATTAAATCAACATCAACGTTACACACCCTGCTTAATCATATCCTTCTCTCGCATTCAGACCGAGGTTTTACGTCAATACCTGCTGAATCATATAGATGCAGCGTTCCTACACACTATGAATAATCACTAAAAGTTCCTCTCTTTAAATAACTACATTCCAACATGATTCTGATTTATAACATACTAATACGTCATAATGACTTTGCAATACACAGAGCAATACAGAGAAAAACCCGACAGTACCAGAGGATTTATTTTGATAAATTCAAACAATGTCAAAGTAATAAGATGAAAATGAGAGCGCGCTTTTGCTGATTCCCCCCAAAAATACTTTTGATCATTGTGAGCAGATGTCGTTATTTGTCAGGTTACAAGCAAATACTAAACAACTTTAAAGAAATGAGACTATAATAATATCTGTCTTTGAAAATATTACAGATAAGTCTAGATAAAGGTTATTGTAATTTTATTGACATCTTTTTCATATTCTTCTAGAAATTCACAAAAACCTCTACAATGACCCTCTTCTGTGTCGTCTAACAATTCGTTGAAAATGAACGAAACTTTTTTTAACTTGTTTTATAAAATTTCCTTTCTAGACGTTTTCTCTCTATTATTTCGTTTCGATGGTCAACACTCATCATCAGGCGCAAAATGATGCAGACAAAATAATTTTAATTTTTAGATAATAATTACACATTCTATATTCTGTTATACTTCTGCCTACACAGAGCATACTAGGTTAAAGTAAAAGATTATTCATATGTATTCAAGTGGTGCATTTTTGCCATATGCTATCCTCCTAGGTCTCAGGGTAAATGTACTTCTAGCAAGCAAACTTGCAAAACAAATATCTAAAGAGCAATCATTTGAATTTACGGTTAAAAAGAAATGAGCAAGCATCTATCTCAAGAAAGATAGCTTTCTCCTTCATTTTGAAATTTTCTAAACCGTTTACAAAAGGACTCACATAAACTGACAAAAAGCAAATTACAATAGTTATATGAAGCAGAAATTTCTTCAACGATCTTTTCATCTTCAAAGAAGATTTACAGCAACGTAATTTCCTACTCTACAATCTGTAAAATTATTCTATAATACTAAGACTTATATAAACGAGCAATCACAACTTACTCTAACGACACAAAAGGTGATGCAACCTAGCATATTATGTACGTACTTGACATGTTCGTGCCTTTACAGCCAAATACTTTTGGAGATAATTTATTTCTGCGGAGCCCGTTACCACTACTCACCAACTTTCATCATCTCTAGTAGGGTGCTTGCTGGCTTTTTGTTCCCTCCAAATTCTACAACTTAGGCGCAAGGCAGTCTTTTAATTGTTCATCAATCTACACGAGGCAGCAATCATGGCTTAAATTTTCTGTTGTATCTTCAAGTCTTGAGCTTTTACTCATGAGGTAACCTTTCTATTTTTTCCTACCAATACAGGCAACACATTACGGCGGCCGAAGGCAGGGTACTGGTACCGAAAAGGATAATGCGAGCAAAGTCTACCACGTAAACAAACAAAGGACGTCTAATAAACCGTTCGAAATGAAAACTAGATAGGATACAATGTATTGTTACTAGCCAAAATAAACACACGCAAATACTGAAACTTAGTGTAAATGGGGGACACACAAACTTTATATTTATTGATTAGGATGTAAGGTAACCCATTTCATAACGCTTTAGGTTGTGACTACCTGATAACAATTCTACTGCTTAAACTTGAGCTATCTCCAAGATTTCTGGAGCTATCTACGGAACATGACTGTAGACATTTGTATAAGTACCTTTTTAAATGTAAAATGGCGGAAAATCTCATTCTTGTAAGATGAGAATAAACTTAACCATATCGAAATTAGTTACGCTTATCATAATATTTGGAAGCATAATTCCTTCTCTAACATTTATTGGACCTAGTGTTATAGTGTATTTAGTGGTGATGTCACAAAACCTTAACAGGATACCTAAATACAACTACATCGAAGTGGTAAATATGCCACCAAATGTTCCTACGCAAAATATACCCTTCAAATCTCATTTCCACTACGAGAAGCAGTCGTTTGTATTTGCGAAAGCCATTAGGGACACACTGCTTATTTTTCATAGTTCATCAAGTTATGAACTGGGTTTTAAAAGCAGCAGTGTTTTGATAGGCACTATTCTAAGAAAGAGCGTAATTCAGTCATTTTTCAAGGTATTGTTCTCAAATTTCGATAGGTTACATGTCAATATCTATATCAACGAGAAGAATGGAACGAGTTCAAAAATATTATCACACTTCTGATATTCATTAAATTGTGACGTCACACTTATATTGTATTTATTGCCAATTGAACTAATTTTAGGACCTATTGGGGCAGCAATAAACGGCAACGGTTTCCTATGCTGTAAATGTTACCGCTTATTGTATTTATCTTAAATTGACTAAAATTAGATTAAAATATTAACAATTCATAGTGATTTGTCTTTGGCCTTTAAATACAAACCTGTAGCAAAATATTATTTTAGAAATAACCCATGTATGCAAGTTCCGCAGTGCCATAAGATACGTTATTTGTAATGTAATCCTGATGCTTTCCAAAAGGTACAATCATTTCAGACCATGTATTTCAGGTCAGAAATGTCAATTGTTTCTGGTCTACAAGTGTTATCAGTGTATAATACTTGTTATTAATGCGGTAAGGAAATGTTGTTAAAGCTTAGAAAGTGTTTTCGTGGCCCAAGTTGTATTAAATGAAAACTATTCGTTGCTTCTGTGGGGGGGGGTAGCTTTGGATACAAAATAAACTCTTCTGTTACAGGGCACTCTTACTATGCAACACATATTTGGCACCAAACTGTTGGAGCATGTAGTACCGAAACGTCTCCAGCATACTTTGAGTGCCGTGTGACCACTGCACTCATGGTATTCCCGTTTACTCTCTACTCTGACAACACTCCTTCAGAAGGATACATTACGAAATCGAATGATAAAACTTTATTCTAACTCTATGCTCTATTCTAATCTTTATTCCTCTGAAGATAAGGAGATATAGCATTATTTTGATGATTTCGATAAACTGAAAGCAATATCAACATAAATGGCATAAAGGATTATAACTCATCACTTTCCCAAATCCTCTCAGTTGCACCTTCCTGACAATATCTCTTGTAAAGACGATTGTTGATCATGAGGATATAGGCCATCAAAAGTAAAACGCCAAATATAGAAACTTTATTGACAACGTTTCGTCTAACAGACTTCTTCAGGTCACTACTG
>JAAAKM020002216.1:0-13686 GCA_010016025.2 Alatinidae sp. Z8VKAUB7J3 | reverse complement strand
TCACTCACTCACTCACTCACTCACTCACTCACTCACTCACTCACTCACTCACTCACTCACTCACTCACTCACTCACGAGCGTATGCGAACGAGCGTATGCGAACGAGCGTGTGCAAACTCTCAACTATGACCTATTACGAATTGCGACATTTCTAACACTGCAAATGTTTTACTCTTGTTTAACATCCCTGTATCCTGTTCGAAGTTGAGGTACTGTGTAACTGAAACATACCTATAGAACCCGGCTCTCCTGGTGGCCCAGGCATTCCTGGTAAGCCAGGAGACCCTTGCTGGCCAGGCGGACCTTGGTCACCCATTTCTCCCTGTTCCCCTGGCCGACCTGCCATATTCGTATAGAAAAGGTTGATGTTTTGCTCTAGTAACTGACTGATCATCAAATGATCCAGGAACTCCTCTGTAACAATGTCGCCTTCTTGTGGGAAAGAGTTTGGGTCCTGCAATACAAAGAACAGAAAGAACACAAGTCAGGCTAGTAGTTTTGAATGGAAGGATGTTAAATATATCTGGAAAGTAATTGTGTCACAAGTCATGACCTTAATCCTTTAAACCACCTTCTGAGGTAACATAACCTGAGTAATAGTAAAATATTTAATGCATTATGAGTTTCCGAAAGTTGCACTCAGAAGCATCAACATCAAATTTTCAGTTAAACGGTCTTATATTTCTTAATTTTGTAAGTATCGTTTTTTGAGTAGGCATGTTATTTCAGGAGTGTTATAGCTGCTATCAAGTTTTGTATTCCCTGTTCCCACAGTTGTTTGGTTAGAACGCCCTTTATGTTGCCTAATTTTAGCAATATAAAAGGAAGACCGTACAACAATGACTACATGACTGTCCACCTCGCCCGGTTTATAACAAAGTTGTAAGTGCATGATTCCTTGCAACATATTATTCATGCGATATAACTATAATTTAAACTCAGTATGATGTACAGTGTAACTCACCGTATATCCAGAAGGGTGTTGGCCCTGTGGAGGCTGCATTGCTTGTGTACCCATGCCTCCTTGACCCCCGACTGCCCCTCCTTGACCCCCGGCTGCGCCTCCAAACCCTCCAGCACTGCCCGCTCCACTTGCCCCTGCTGCTCCCGTTGGTGCCATTCCAGCTACTCCACCTGCTGCCCCGGATGGTGCCCCTGCTTGAGAAGCATCCCCTTGCTGAGGCATGCAACATGGATTACCTGGGCACTGGCAATCAGTTAACACCATTTGATGCTTGGCAGCCTGCTCGTGATTGGCATGTCGGTGATGGTGTTTGTGCTTTTTATGATGCCGTTTGTGAGACTTCTTTGCCTTTTTCGGCTTCTCTACTTGTACTTCTTCGACTTCATTCTGATTTCCTCCCTGCTCGTCACTTGATTGACCGGATACCTGTTTTCCTGCAGTGCTAAGGTCTTTCACAGCAGTGGGCTCTTGAGTAGGCGTAACTTCAGGGGCTTTTGGACTACCACTACCTTCATTCTCTGCTTCTTGTTTGCTAGCCTCAACGTGCTCCTCTTTTTCATTATTTAAAGTTTGAGGTGCCACTTCCTTTCCAGTGGTGGGTTTTGGTTCCAGCACTGCCATTGGTGCTTCTTTTTGAACAGGGAGAGGTGATAGAACATTAAGTTTATCTTGATCCTTTTGCACTGCTTGCTTCTCCTCTTGTACGGGCGCTTGGGCATTTACATTCTGTCGTTCAGCTGATGATACGTCAGCTTCCGATTCACCCTGTCCGGAAGCACTACCACTCCCACTGGCCAATAGGTGACCGCTTTCTCCTTCCTCCTTTTCACCTGATCCGGACGAAGTTGCAACGTATTGGAATGTGTTATCCTCACCTCTGTATGTCTTTCCGTCACTTGGGCTGCCAACAGATAGAGTTAGGTTTGAATGGAAATGTAAAGGCCTAGAGTGTACGAACGTGCCCCTTGTACTTCCAGCAAGCTGCATATTTAGACCATTTCTTTGTGTATTGATTGGAAATAAAGAACTGAATCCGCTACCATCTGTAACTTGCTTTACTGTCAACGTTCGCTCAGGGGGAACATAGGGTGCCCCAGAGCCAGATTCCTCCAAACTCGCGCCGCCGTATGCCTTCTGAACATCTGGGAAAGCATTGCTGTAATCAGCCTTGACATTTGCTGTGCTTACTTGAACGTTAGCATTTGCGTTTACGTTTCCATTATTATTTATATTTGCGTTTGGATTGACGTTAGTAACGGGACTAGCAGCTTGAGTGTTCGCATTTACAGTAGCTAGTGTATTTGCATTGACGTTAATGCTGTTGATGTTTGCATTCGTGTTTCTGTAGACATTTTGATTTGTACTGGGTGCCAAGTTGCCGAATGGTGCAGAAACTTCAGCGCCGTTTCCGGAGCCTTGTACGGAGGACGAACCAGCTGCATTTTCACCCTTTATTGTAAAAGTGGGTGGTCGATGTAGCATTTTGACTTGATCAAAATGTTCCCCTGATAGCCCACCAGATCCGGACGGTTCTCCAGAAGCTGAAATTACTTCAGGGTTCCATCCAGACGCATATGGCACAGGTCTTTGATGATAATTGGACATAGTAGCAGAAGGACCAAGCTGCTGTGTTTGCCCGATAACTTGTGGCTTTTGAACTGAAATGGGTGTCGTGATTGCTGGATTTAACTTGTTCTGAGGGATGTTGTTTACTATTGGTTGAGGCTGCATAAACGTTGGAGGTGTACCACTTCCACTACTTGTTTGATAATTAACTTTGTTTTCTTGTTGATTTACGTGGAATGCCTGTGTCTGAGGGACTGTCTGAGTGCCAGCTCCTGAACCAGACCCTTGCATTTGTGCAAAGTCAGGTGTTTTAGTGGGCTCCAGAGTTTTGACCTGGTTCACTGGTGTCTCGATAGGCCCTCTTTTGTTTCCTTCTACTGGTATCGATGAGGCATGCTTACCAGGTTGTCTCTTCATGTAGTCTTCTATGTTCAGCTGATCGACCCCAGAACCACTTCCAGAATTACCGGACATGAAATCAAATCCAGACATTTCCAGCTCGTTCCCGCTACCAAATTGTGCATTATCCTCATCAAGAGACATTGGTTCTTCCGAACCGTAGTCCCCAGGTAATATCTCAGAACCAGATAAATCACCTGCACCGGAGCCCGATCCTGAGCCATGTTCCCGTAACAACTTCTTTGCCTCTGCAATACTTGCTTCAAATGATGATCCTATGGAACTTTCGACTTGCATGTCGATGTCATCTTTATGGTGTCCAGATGCCGAGCCTGACGATTTCGATCCACTACCATCAAGATCAAACAAGTCTTCACCATACGATCCAGGTAGATTGGAATCAGAGGACGTTCCATTTAGAATCATAGTCCATGATTTAGGATTGTGTGTAAGACTAGCTGCCTTTTGACCTGGGGCCGTTATGTTAGTGGAGTTACTATTAGTGCTTGTTAGTGTCTTGTTTGTTGTTAATAAGGTCTTTGTTTCATTTTTTGCATGAGCAAGTATATCTTTCTTGGCACTTTTATCAACTTTAGTTTTACTTGGTGTCATAGAACCCATTAAATCGTCAACTCCGCCTAGATCGTCACCTTCCGTGTCCGCTTTAAGCTTCGACGTTAACATTTGTAACTTTTGTAGATCCTCTGCCCCGAGGTCATCCCCGATACTACCTGGTAACCCATCATCATCTTCTTTGGCCTGAATTTTTGTACCAGAGGGTAGAAGATCTGCTTCCTCTCCCGAGGTAACCTGGTCCACCATAGATTTGCTCATAGCTACTTCCTTCGTAGTGAAGTTCTTTTCGTTTACTGCCTTTGATGATTTATCCTTTTTCTTAGCTTTTGCTACAGAAGCGGAGAGAGCATCCTCCAATTCTTGTGCTATCAACGATTCTGCGGCAGCTTGAGAAACTGGCTTTGTTCCATTGGCACCGTTAGTATTTTTCTTCTTCTTAGAAGCTGATGCCACCTCAGCTATGTGTGCCACAGCGTTATCAGCTTGTGTTTCCTTGACAGAGGAGTGTTTCTTTTTACCCGCTTTTGCCTTTGATACTGTCAAGTTAAGTTCCTTTTTGATTTGGTTCAATACCATAGTATCTTTTGTTTCCTTGTCATTCTTTTCTACTTTTGTTTTCGTTTTTCCTTTTGTACCAGCAGCGCTAGCGTCGTCATGCTTTTTCTCGTGCATGATATCGAAAGATGACTGAATCATTGAAGCAACAAGAGCTCCGGAAGTTTCGTCAGCACCGGTTGTGTTCTTAGGTTTAGGTTTTCCAGCACTGTGTAGTAATTGAATGTCAATTTCACCTCCGTTACCGCTACCGGATTCTCCTGTGCCAGAACCTTCTTGTGTTGATGACGCATGGCCGCTTCGTCTCTTGGTGGCCTTTTTAGTCGTCGCGTTGGCTTTCTTACTGCTATTTTCATGAGAAGTCTTTGTATTGGATACCGACGGAGCCGCCTCAAGATTTCCACTTGCTTTTGGTGTTGCTTCATCCTTTTTAGGTGTGCTGAGATTGCCTGCACCAAGCGAAGCTAACAGTTGCGTACGCGCGTAATCAGAGGAAGTAGCAGAGGCTGGCTGTGCAGGAGCGTCAGTAGCTGCGCTGGCAGGTGGATTCTTGAAGGAGCTGGACTGTGCCTCCAGGTCAGCGGAAGGTTTGGTATCCACAGCTACTGGTGTTATTTCATCAAGGCTGTCGTTGCGCTTAGAAGAATACGTATCTTTTGAGTCCGAAGAGGTTTCTTCGTCGCCACTTTCTTCATCACTGTAAGACCCCGAGCCAGAGCCAGATTCTGCTCCTGAGCCAGATCCAGAACTTACCTCTGAGTCATCAGTATCATCTTCTGTGTATTCTACGTCTTTTTCTTTCCCGGGAACTTTATTTCGTCTTGTGCCTTTGGAAGACTTACCAAGATGTTTAGCAATATTTGTAGTATTTGCTTTGGCACCCTTTTCAAGAAAGTTATAGGTTTTGTTTAATGGCTTTGAAGAGAATAATACAACATCAGATCTGCTATTAGTATTTTCGGAAACATTTTGATCACTCTTTTCTGTGGCATTTCCTTCCTTGTTTGGTCCAGATTGAGTGTTATCCGCTTTCTTCTGTGATTCGCCAGTACTTGTATTATTAGTGCCTCCTTCAACCATACCTCGATCATTGCTTTCTGCTATTTGCGTGTTTTTATTTGTGTCATTTAAAGCTTTCCCGTCAACGGAAGCTGGTTCTTTTATGGCAATGTCGGATGCTGGCTTTCCTTCAGCAGTAGATTTACCAGAAACTGTTGTATTGGACAGGGTTTCAGTGTTGCCTTGCTTCTCTGGTATAGCTGATGCAGAACCTTCGGGTGGACTTTTCTCCTCTCTTGTGTTCGTTTGTGCTTTGTTGCCTTTGTTTACCGTTCCACTCATTCCTTGTTCTGTAACACCTGACTCTTCACCACTTTTGACAGTAGTATTTTTGCCATCGGTCACTCCAGCGTTTAAATTTGAGGGAGTCTGTGAACTAGGCTGCGCCTTTGCTTCCTGTTCAATACCAGCCCCTTTATCAGGACTTGCTGTGTTGGTTGCTTTACTAGCTTGTTTGTCGAGGTCTTTGCTGCCAAGTGCACCTTCGCTTAACTTTTTATTGTCTTGACTGACTTCTTTTATTTTGTCATTATCATTTGTTTCAGAGTTGGAAAGCTGAGCACCTTCTTTGGCAGTGGTGTCTTCGTTGGCGGTGGCAGATACTTCTTTACTAAAATTTTCTTTATCTGTTGCACCTGAGACCTTTCCTGCAGCACTAACCTGTTCTGCAGTGTCCTTCAATTTTTCGTCTGCGTTATTTACTTGCCCAACTTTTTCACTATCTTGCTTCACTTTTTCGGTAACCTGCCCTGCCTTTTCGCTGTCCGGTCCCACCTTTGCGTTATCCTGGCCAGCATTTTCGTTCTCTTTCCCTACCTTTTCACTATCAGGTGTTGCATTACTACTCGTTTTATCTGACACTTCTGACTGGTACTTTTCCCTACCAGTGGTGAGCGAGTCCGTAGTTCCGCCAGTTTTGGACCCAGTTATACTGTCAATATTTAGTGCTTCATCGTCGATTTTTGGCTCTTCGGGTTTTTTGTTTTCGGTATTTTTCGCTTTTTGATCCTCTTTCACGCTATCCTTGTCATCCTTCGCTGTTGTAGAGTTCGAGTTGTCTGCTTTCCCTTTACTATCTAAAGTGGTCGGTTCTGTCGTATTTTCAGCAGCTTCTTTCAATCCCTTGGCTATTGCATTATCTGGTGCTTTTATCACATCAAACTTTCTTTGCAAATTTGCTTTACTTGCATCTTCAGTTGTGGTATATGTTGACTTCTCTCTTACGACATTAGTCTTGTCATTTCCTGCGCTGATTACGGATTTCTTTGTTATGGTGTCATCATTTGTTGTTTCAGTTGCTGATGGAACTTCAGTTTTCTTGTTTGGTTGGGTTGATTGGTTTCCAAGGAGACTAGGGTTGGTCGTTTGTTGAGAAACTGATGGATCTTTTGGTGTGTACGATTTTTTAATACTATTTGACAGTTGGCCGGTAGGAGACGCCGGTGTTGCAGGCTTTCCAGTGTCGACTTTAATATTTGATCTTCTCAAAGTCGGTTCTCCCGAACCACTTTCAATTGCTGAACCGCTTTCAGAATCTAGCTCTCCATTTGTCGATCTGTTAGCACTGACACTACTTCTTTTACTTCCACTGGGTTGCCACGTTTCTGGTTTGTCTTCCTCATCAAGAGCTTCAACAGCTCTTCGCTCTGGAATGAAAAGGATAAAGAAGATCTAACTAGGATATTTTTGTAGTAAACGTATTTCAGCCAAATATGCCATCGGTCACTTATATTTTGTTTGATTTAAGTATAAAAATCTGAGCGTTTGAACCATTTTGGAATTTACTTATTGTTTGTTATAACAACTCGGTAGCTGAGCGTGAAGTGAAGGATTAGGTTTGATCAACAATTAAGTAACTTTCTAAGTCACCTCTCAGCCTGAATCTCATAATTTTCTATAGTTTGGCGCCTCCATAACTATTGTCGACCTTATATTGACTTGATTTCTAAAGACTTCCGTTACGCTACTAATTAGCATTCTATAAGCTTATTTCGAACAACTTCGTACTGCAGTCGCACAGAAAGTTAGTTGTAACTTTGGGTGTTTTGCTTGTCGTTTTAGTGCATTGTATTGGTCAAGGGAAGATTGGGAATATTTATTCCTATATTCACATAGATTTTGTTTATGTTATAAACTAACCCACAAAAAAGACCAGAATACTGAGGAGGATGTTAGATGGAGATGCAGATTTGGCCACGTGGTTAAAAAAACATCACCTTGAACATTTTGTGATCCAAGAAAGATTAGGTAAATACGTAAGGCAAATAGCGCATGGATCACATATGAAGAAATTTCTAGATAGCTTGGCAAGACTGATAGGCACGGATAAGGACAACTCATTGATAAAGCGAATTAGATAATACCAAAGCGTAGTAAGACGCTACACGGTGACCATCAAAGTGTGCTTATGCAACATTTTTGAAGCACGTATAGCGCTTAGATAAGCACTGCACTCTGGTCACCAGCCTAACTGTACTAAGCAGCGTGAGGCTTAATCGATTACTTATTGTACCTATACATATGTAAATTGTATCTTGTATATATTAGAGTATGTAATTGTATAAATAGCGTTCTTCATACCATATGGCTTTCCATCTTCAGCATGAGCATTATCTATCCTACTTCTCCTAAAGCGTTCAAACTCTGTATTCTGCACATCTGTTATCACCGTACTGTCTCCATCTGGTGCCAGCTCGCGCAATACAGCTTCTAAGTTAAGACCTTGACCATTATTGGCTTGCGTAATATTCTAAGAAAAATAAAAAATCACATGTTGTAAGGAAACAAACGCTTAGCTACTCATAAGCAAGGTTTTATTCTTTTTAAACTCCCGAAGAATTCTTATTTATTACTGAGAAGGAATGCATAGTTATTGTTAAATTGTGCTGTTGTTTCTTTCACTTTGTTGTAGTAATTTTTAAAAGCTTACATTTGATTGTAAAAAAAATTATGGAATGAGCTTTTATGTTACCGGTGTAAAGCACGTCGACGTTCAAGTACGCTTTCACGCGACGTATGAGTTTGCTTAGTCAATAACGCGCGTTAACACTAGCTTCATTTGATCATTGGAAATTCTAATTAAAAACATTCCCAATTTGGGAATACCCCATTCTTGTAAAAAAGATTATTTCTGTTATTATGTGACCTGACATAAAAACAGAAGTTAAAACTGCCACAATTTTATTCTGTGGTGTGATTGCGTGAAATATGTGTCCAAGACTAACCCTTGCTGTATGTGATGACGATAGGGCCATAAGTAAGTGATGTTTAATGCTGATAGAAACTGAACTTAAAACAGTAGAACAGTCAAAGAGAACTCAGACATCATCAAGGAACATCGAAAAGGTGACTGGACGTTAAATATAGTAATGATAGAACAGTTTAAGCTTTGCTAGTTTAGTAGGAGCGCGTAATTTGTACGGAGAGACATAAACGGATTAATGTAAAACCAAGCATAACGGCCACTAACCTAGCTTGAACTTAGCAACTTCTTCTATAATTCTTTCTCTCTTCTAAAGCTTCATATTTCCTCTTGTTTCTCTCCTTGTCACTTATTTTTCTCCTTAGGGGCAATTAGTGCTTCTCTATTGTTTGTAATATTTGGTATTGTCTTATTTGATCTAATAAATTGTTTGCATTTTATTACGTTAGCATCATGTTTCTTTTGCGGCCATTATGCTGGGTTTGAATATTCATCATAAAATTACGTTTTCCGCCAATGACCGGATTACATATTTGAGCAGCTTAATTCTCTCTTAAGCTACTGTAAACAGGTGTAGCAGCCAACTGTTGTAGCGCAAAACTGTCGTACTTTATCCTTAAGGTAGCTAAATGTATCATAAATACCAAAGTGAAGCACTCCTTTTAAACAAGGTTATACTGATGATATGACAATCACAAGGACAATATTCATTTGCAGATATAGTTGACTTACTAGAGAAATGAGAGCAGTCAAATAAACCAGAATCCGCCAAAGAGTTCGAATATTATCTTTCATGTTCTAGAGAGGAATAAAAATAGATGGAAGGAAACAATTACTAGGTCCTTATAAAGATTATTAACATTAAGCTGAAGAGATCTTACCTCTCTTGTGACCCTCAACATCCTCCACCTTCGTTAACCATCAATCTGTAGCCCTACAACCTTGATCCATGAATGCCTTACTGTAAAGCCTGAAAACGATCATGCTATCTGATACAATCTTGTAATGTAAAGTTGATTGACTCATAAACAATACATAACACGTCTACTTTCCCTTAATATCTTAATTAAAGGTTTTGTTGTCGTTTGTCCGACCGATTTAAGAAATTAGCAATTAAAGCGTCGAACAAACCCACACACATGCACACCATCGCACTTTTGATAGTTTGGTTTCTTTCGCCAAAGGTTATCCCAACAGGGAGTTAGTACTTAACTTAACAAAGCATAGTCCCCATTTCTTCATTTTGACAGTCCGCACGTAGAGAGGAAGGACAAACTTACAGTTAATGATCGGCGTGCAGATATTATCAACAGATCAAAATTTAGCTTTTAAAACCTCAAGTTGCTCTGATGACCGTACACTGACCCGCGGTGGACATCTGATGGCTCTGGACAAATATGTTACATCAGTAACGATCCCAGGAACTAAATTGCTGCTTCAGTAAAAGAGATATTAAACGTATCCGACACACTTTGGTCACCGTGCAACTGCCTCGTCGACATTCTTCAGTTCACCAGTATTTTATTCGCAGTCGGTTTATGAAGGAAACTGCAGTGCAGATTTGGTGTGATGCATTAAAATTATCCGTAGGAAACACTGAGTCAGCATTGCCTTCCAATCGAGGTTTTGCTGCAGCATTGTTGATTTAATTCGAATGAAACAGTTTTTCTGAACAGCGTGGTCTTGTCACATATTTAGTTCAGTTTTCAGTAGATTAAATAGAACATAGATACTATAACAACGACGAATAAAAACATATCAAAGCCAAGAGTCCACCATTTTTCATCACGAGGAGTTATTGGTATTATGGCCCTATTAGCATTTTTCGTCAAGGATGTAGTTTGCCTTAACTTTCCCCTTATTGTAGTATATTTGGCACAATTGCTAGATCATGCGAATATGAAAGGTTTTTTCTCAATGCGTTCCCATTTCCCATGCCCTGCTAGCGGTCCTATTGACATAAGACATAATAAAATACCAGAGGCAACCTTGTCTCTACATCAACAGCAGTTTCAACATCATTTCATATTTGAGGCCTGGTCCAGCATTTGCTGTGTAATTCATGAAAACAAAGACCCTGTTGGGTAAACATAGTTCCATATTCAAGTCCTTGCTACATGAAATGGAGGTGACTTTATTTTGTTACGTTGGTGTGAGAGGCCTTCTAGCCCACTTTCATCATCAATTGACAACAATTTGTCTGCAATTGCACATTATTGCATTACTTCTCCTCAGGATATAAAACCTAATTTCTGCTTAACTTCGATGGCTAGATTATACTTTATTGTGTAATATGTAACCGAGAGAAATTCGGTATCTATAATCGTTAGAACCCCTTTTAACATGTAGTTACTTGAGTGATTACAGATGGCCAAGCCAACTGCTTCAAATATGTCTCCATATGGCAAAGCAGTTTATCAGTAAAGGTTAGATTTCTTAGAAGAAAATTTATATAAACTATATACCCAATTCAAGATTAGATGTAGAGACGATGGCTGTCAAAAAGTAGAGAAATATAACTATAATTTCAGGAAGGTCTTTCGCTCGGTTAATTTTGACAAATTCTATATTTTCCAGAAAAGATTATGCATCTCACAAATGTCAGTTATCGTGTATAATTAAAGAAACAGTAAATGATAAGTGTTAATTGCAAATCTCATATCTTCCAATCCTTTTAAAAGAAGTTATTCAGTTGACTCATAGACTGCATACAGTGGCAATGAATATATATATTGCATTATATTATCTGCCTGTGTTGGCTGCTACGCTCAACGTTTCATGATAAACCTAAAATTATATAAATTGCTGCACTTTGATTAAATCTAATATCGCCAGCATTCAAGGGGAGATTTTAATGCCATATTTGTTGGATTTGTCGATCGTGTATGATAAAGTCCATTTAGACTGACAATATCTTCATGCTAAGTGAGATTTCTTCATAGCACATGTACAACATATATTGATCAACGACACCGCTACCAATACGCATATATCCTTGATTGATTTATCAACAGAGAGAAGAGTGATCCATCTGATTTGCTTCTGCAATCCCTTCTTCATTTAGTTGATGAAAAACACTGCTTTTAAGAATCATACAATCATCTAATTCGGGCTGTTCAATAAAGTTGGAAACTCTGATTTAGTTTGTAGTTAATATTTCCAATTGATTGCGATCTCATGCAGATATTCATAAAACCGCTACATCAATATGCAATCCAATAACCAATAAAAAGATAAACACCATGACTGAATAGGTTAACTATAACGCCATTTCATTAAAATTATTTCCCTAGTAGATATAACTGTGTATTTTGACTTTGCTCGGTATCCCCCAATTTATCAGCATCGATTAACAATGCTTCGAAAGTTTGCATGCAACACTGAACACTGCTCAACAACAGCAGATATTACTGCTGATTCATCTTAAGGACATAGATCCTTTATTTGTGAAATACGAACTGTCTGACATTTGACTTAGTGCAAGAAAGAGATACGGTTTACTACTTAAAATACCAAGGGTATCCTTCAATCCGCCATCACAAGAGTTTTAGAGGATGTTATCGAGAGGTACATGTTGGAAAGATCACTTACCTTGTCGACACGCTAAATGCTCGCTTCCCAGCTCCACACATCTGGTCTCCGTAACAGTTTTATCCAAATCTTAGCTTGTTTACTGTATCCTACACCCTCTTGAATATATCAATCTTTATCAAAAAATTTACTGATTCCAGATATTCTAATTTAAGCCTTGTAAAAATTGAAAAAATTGGCAGAAATTCTAATCGAGGAGTTGGACCCAAGCTGTGTGTGCAGGAGGTCTACTGGAAATTCTAAGGCAATGAGAACATTCCCCGTCAAGTCAACTGTTTAATCATGTTCAATAAGCCCTAAGTTGTTGATTACGAGCAAATTTTAAGCAACCACCAGCACCTTTTTGTTTTAGATTCACCGGAATTGTTCAACCGTGGATTAAGTTGAATAGTTTAACTACCTTGATCAAACGCAGTCTGATTAGTTTTCTGCAAACGTTTTATTAGGATCTGATCCCCTTAAATGAAAATAAGGATTATCGGGGTCCGTTAGAATTAATCTTAACACCTATTTCACACTTTTTAACAAGAGAGAAAATCTAAAGTTTGTTATAGAATAATATAACCTCACTTGCCAATCAAGTATCTTTTTCTTTATGAAGTCTTTGCTACTCCGGGATAATTCGTCTACTCAAGCATATGTGAACAGTGAAGGATCCGTGAAGTGTTCACTGAGTGCTGGGTAACCCAGATGTCCTTCTCATGCAGTCATTATGCAGAATTGATTTATTTGTCTGTTAACCAGTTTATGAAAAACATGTCAGCTGTCTGCCAATCTCAACTCTCTTCTCTTTATATTTCTTGCGTTTCGGCATCCTGTGACTTAAAGTCATACGAGAGAAGCCTTGTTATCCCTTAAGGCCTCGCTAGCGGAAACATTGCCTTTTTGTTGGATATGCCGCAACCTTACTTTTAGTTGCATATAGCAAGAGTCAATGCAATACAAATCATTTCAAGATTTCAGTATAAACAAAATATCAGACCAATTGATTTTATAATAATAATAATTAAATTTTATATTTTACCATGCTTACTTGAAAGATTGGTCTCCACCTTAAAAACTTGACGTCTATGATATTTACAAATTCAGGAAATGGGTATATTTGCAGTCTTCTTTTAGGTAAGAGCGACATTCCTAGAAATAGTATTGCTACACCAGTGATAGTGAGTGTTCTTTATGTCTATGGCTGTTTCTTGTGGTGACAGATTGTGATAAACGCACGTCATTTAAACAGCGCTCAACAATTTGAAATGTTTATAGACCGTAAAGTACATCATAACAGTTAGCCCATGAATGCATATTTTTAGCAATTCTCATTGTGACAGTTGCTATGGCAACGATTGAGTTGCATTATCTTTGAGTAGGCATATGCAGTAACTTTTATGAAATTTGGTGCTTGGCAAGGTTCAAGGAAGAAGGAAAAGAAAAAGCTACTGTTTAGGAAGGAACACGAGGACCTTACTTTTCGCCTACCTCGACTATTTTATAACTTGTTGAAATCGTTAGGACTCTATCACTCTAGCTTTTCGATGTATAGACTTGGATACGAACGTTCACTTCTTTGTAATATTAAGTGACATTGAAGAAAAGCTTTGAATGTTGCTTTATGAAGGGCAAAGCTATTTTATGTTTACTTCGATGCAGCCGCGCAGATTTGAAAAACTGTATTACACTTGAGCTTCCGCATTTTACCAGTGGGGAGGACAGTATAATTTATCATCCCATATCCCAACTAGAATAGCTCTTATCTTTGGATACAGGATAGTACCTAAA
>JAAAKM020002214.1:0-13689 GCA_010016025.2 Alatinidae sp. Z8VKAUB7J3 | reverse complement strand
GTTTACTTTGAGTTGGGAAATTTGCTAGTGAGGAGGGTTTTATTAGCCATACTCAACTGTCTATCTTTTCAAAGATCTTGTTGGCTAGTACCAATAGGGAGGACAAAACTGTTGCTTGGTAAGCTGATAAAAGTTGTGGGGCTCATAGTTTCAGTCTGAATTAAGAGAGTGCTAGTCCTCTAAGAAAACGTTAACTGCTTCCCATATTTGTTTATTTCTAGTTCCAGGGGACTACACAAAGAGATCCATCTAGTCCTTATAGGAGCCTTTTGCTGACACTCTATCACACAAATTTCCTCTAATTACCAAAGTTGAGTTGAGTTGAGTACCATGAATTGTTGAGTGAGCATGGTGCTGAGCTAAGCATGTAGACCCTACAGCCAGTAAGGATTGTGGAAACAAACGTTTAGTATCACGGCTTTGTAGGAAAATTATGAGATTTTGTATTTTAGGGTAATTAACACACTTAATTTTGATTTTTAAAAGAGTTAAAAGGCACCTTCTTGGGGGGGATATTTTATGTAAGGGGTTTTACCACCCCGGATCTCCCTAAGCTCTGGACTAGGTGGAAGAACAAGTCAAAAATAGCTTATTCTTGGAACCCCTCCCCCCTTTTCTAGGTCACACATAGAATTGCCTACATTTCAATTTTCTAAAATATGTAACAACTTACCGCTATGTTAAGGTACAAAAAAGTCCATTCTTTTCTCGAAAAGCAACAAAAAAACTGATACCCCCTCCCCCTGGTCGTGCGGACGTCACAAATGTATTGTTCTTTACCTCACTCTTACATCATTAGCCCCGTGATAATGTGTCATTTTTTTGCAAAATCGAAAAGTGATATTTGTCTTTGAAAAGGGATATGTTTTCCTTCCGTTTTTTATATCAGGCCCCCTTGATAAGCTGTGGGCCTCCGCGGTTTGCTGCCTCGGAATATGTTTAACTTCAGTGTAGAATATCAGCCTCCTTGATAAGCTGTGGACCTCCGCGGTTTGCTGCCATGGAATATGTTTATCCTTAGATATTTCGATTGCCCTTTGGTATAGTCTTCATACACTGATTGAAGATGTAATTCTGAAATCATGTCTACCATTTTGAGACCTGCTGATGGGTTAAAACACGCGGGGAAAAGTTGCTGGCGGGAAAGAGTTCTTTACCGAATATGGCAAGTTGTCGACAACTTTCAGGACAACTTTGGGTCGATTTGGTGATTCCTTACTAACAACTTTATGGGGGTCACACACGGACAACTTCGCCGACAACCGAGTTGGGCAACCAAGTTGTCATGAAAGTTGTCCTGAAAGTTGCTCGTGTGCGCCCGGCTTAACAATTGCAAGAATACGCCAACTATACTTCATTTGTAACTACTTACTTCTCAAACTTTAACAACTTTCTTTCCGGTTCTCATAAGCTACGCCCTAGCTAAACAAACTATGTAATGAATGTAAGAACATTTACCTTGACACTTAGGTTTTACCATATCCAGCATCTACGAAAAGAAGGAACGATTTTTATGAAACTCATGATACAATTTACATAAAAGGTGTACCTAACTTGGAAAACTCCAGAACTCCTAGGTAACTAGAATAACGCAAGTATATGGGACAGAGATCTGGAGCAAAGGAACACAGCATAGTACTAGCTGAAGTGAGACTAAGGAATTATTTTCTACCGTCCTAGAATGACTTCTAAAAATTTGTTTAAAATCATGGACCCTATTTCTAACTACATGTTATTTGTCACTAGCAAGAAAAAATATTACGCTAAACCCAGCAAAAACATGTAGAAAATCACACTACTATTACATATCCTTGCCATAACTCACTATAACGTTGAAAAATACATCGTAAATAGTCATAAATTAAATAATTTTAAAATTTTGCCTAGTCCTACGGCATGAAATATGTAATCAATGAAGTTATTACCTGACATAAGCAATCTTTAAAACTAAGAACTTCAATAGACATCCTTTCCATTTTTTCGATCTGCTCTTCGTAAAAATACTCTAACTCGTACATTGATAAAATCCCATCTCCATCAACATCCATGCATCGAAACCAATACTCAACGCTAGCAAACATACATAAAACAAAACAAACATGGTAAAAATGGATGACCTGAAACAACACTCACTACTTACACAAACTTACACATAAATGTTTTGCATTTTCCCCTCTTCAAACGCTTTCCATCAAATTCCAATTTTGTCCAAAAGTTGGGTTTTAGAAATGTTTTGTTTCTCAACCCAGATTCCTTTTAGTTGAAAAATACCTTAAATGCCAAAGATAGATCTTCTTCGATACAAAAATTACCCTGACAATACAGTAATTGGAAACTGTGTTGTACGCCAAACGAACTGCCAATCATTTGTATAGATTATTGCACTTTTGGTTCTTGTGTCCAATGTTCGAACATTTCCACTCCTTACAAGCCAGAATATTTCTCGATTATCGATATTTTTTGTTTATTCAGTACTTATGATTAGTATTCAAAAAGTCTGTTAGTGGTACAAAACAAGGATATTGCACGAAATAGCGAAAACATGTTTCCGCTATTTCGTGCAATATTAGTATTCAGTACTCTTCTACGTAATGGGGCAGGACGTTCTCTCCGACATTTTTAATCGTTCTTTTAGTATCCATAAAATCTACGAAACTTTTAAAAACTGAACCTGAAAGAAAACCCCTACCTCCCACAAGAATTCTAAAAACCGAGAAAACTATTTTAAAGGAAAACACAATATGGACAAGTATGCCCAGAAAGAGTTTTAGGTACTGCCTCGTGTTTAACATGGAATGCAATTTTACAATCTTTAAATTGCTTTACAGCAGGCAAAATATGTCCCCAAGAGACCTATGCTAAAATCCACAAAAAGTCCCAGAATTATATGTCATTGAAAGATTTGTTAAGTGGTTAGGATGGGATGAAGGGAAGAGGACCCTTCTCCCTAACTTAAAATGGCTAAAAATGAACTTTATAACCTCTACCAGGGTCTCAGCAGGAGAAAACAACCTAAAAATTTAAAAAATAATTTCAGCGGTAGCAAAGCACATATGGTTAAAGATACTACAAACAACCCCTTTCAATCTTCTTACAAAGTGCCGATTCATAGGCAACCATCTTTATAACATTTTGGCGAAGAATCTCAACAGCCACTAGATCAAATAAAAGTCCTGAGTTTTCCACAAAATTGTATTTCGATATTAGCCTTACCTTGCTTGATTTTTCTTGTCCACTTCTGATATAAGAAACCACACAAAATCTGCATAGTCCATCTTCTTTTCCTTAAACATCTTTCCTCTACACAGCGAGCAAAGACAAGGATTTAGCAAAACACATAACACATAACAAGCCACCAGGTTATTACAGTAAAACACAGATGATAAAAACACTTGTTTTTCATGAACCTGTATTTGGCATCGATTTAAAAAGACTGTTTCGAATGCCATTAAAGGCAAAAGGGGGCTGATTTAAGAACAGAACTGAATGATTACTGTCTCAGTTACACATTTAATTCATTCAAAAAATGTCTCATTCCTATACTCGAAAATCTGTTAGTTTCAGTGGATTAGCTGAAGGGCCTGTCTGTCATGCCCCGCACGACCACGAAACTGCAAATATGAATTTTTTTAAGTTTGAATTACCTATCCCTTTCTTTCTTGAACAATGTAATTTTTCCACTTCTACGAAACAGTCTCTTTATTGGCCTCGTTTGCACGGGTTCTGCAGAAAAAGTTTTCGTGAATTGGATTTCAGTTCACCTTGTCGAACATAGACTCGAGCCCGACTTTATGCAACCTGTTCATTTGGTCATCCCCGACTGTATGAAACCTGTTCTCCGTTGTGCTTGCCAAAACAAGAAAGCACGACTCTCGAATATTTTATCATAACACCATGGGGTATCGTTGTATGTACTGAGCTCTTCGATCGATATGATTGTCTTTTTTCTCCCGACAGCGTTCTCGTTTCATTGACGCTAGTTATATGCTCTTAGATTCTAATGGTGTATCAGAGCATTGGTCTTACCTTTATTTCAAGAAATGTCTGTGTGTGAACAAACTGATTCATAAACACTCAGATCGGCCGAGAAGAAACACTAAGAACGATCGTACAAGGTTACAAGTTCTTCTTGTGTGGAGTGGGCATCTGCGAGTTTCGTGTTAGTGGTCGTATTTATCCTCTTAACGTGGCATAATATTCTTAGTTATGGACACAAACAGGCTTCGGTAACATGTATAACTGAGTTCACCACCCACTAGGAGGCATATTAGTAGCTCCGACACCTGATGCACACTAGAAAGTAACACAAAAAGCAGTCACGATTTCAACAATTATTTCTATGGTTGTGTTGTACGTTGCTAAAGAGGGGCTACCGCGCCCGTGTCAAGAAAGGCGACTGAAGTCATACAAATTTCTACAAATCTTCACTTCTTTATCAACCACATCACGGCTTTAAAATGTACATAAAGACGAAAATAGAATTTATTCATGTTTTTTATCGTTAACCGGAGATAGCGTTTTGAATCTTGCATCTTCTATTCATGTCAATGGCCATCTCCTTTTCTGCAAATAGCACATTTTGCTTTTAATACAGTTTCATTTCATGGTAGGGGCTGGTCACTAATGAACTATACTGGTAATTCACTTGCCAGTGACAGTAAAAGAACGGAACAAAAGCGGAACAATTGAAAGCATCTATTGTATTAATCTAAATGCATCGTTTCCTTTTGTGTAACACTGACACTTCCAAAGCACAAAGATGATACAGATGAACTAGATCATGCAAAATTTGCATTAAATTCCTCAACTGTTATTATCTAATTTTATACGATTTTGTATATTCCCTAAAATATACGTGGTAGGGGGTCACGAGAGCACACATTCATGACGTTTTTGATATTTATTTCTAGCTATTTATATCTATTTATGAAACACGAGTGAAAACATTGTTTCACTTAAAACATTAAAATTTAAGATACAATGTTTATGCACAACGTCAAGTGCAAGAAAAAGGGCGCCAAACGTTGAAATTTGCAGCGCAACTCTCACCAATACGTTTCAGCTCAAGTTCACATTCGCTCAAACGCGAAGTCTGACAGCCCCAGAGCCATGGGAGGCATTAAAAGCCGATTTGGATAAATAGGACAAATGTTGTATTATAAAGGATTTATAAAGAGGCATAATATTATCTCAAATAACTCTGGACTTTTGAAACCATGTAAAGAGGAATCCCGTAAAAAGCTAGACAGAAGTAAAAATCATTTCGCAAACCTAGGCAAAGACATTGTTCTGGTTTGCAACGCATGCAAAAAGTACATGCTTTTGATTATACTTCCCTTATAATGCTGTTACTGAGTATATGGCTATTCAAATTTAAAGTTTGCACTGGGTAGAAAATATGAAGTACTTCTCAATGATATGTCTTCAGGGCAGAGTGACAAACGAAGAGCCAAAGACATCAATAATAATCAGTAGAAATTAAACAATAGCTATACGAAGAAAACTAACGTAGTTACCTTGTTACACAGCCGGAGAATATTCTCTTTACCAGTCGTAGCGACAGAGCTTTAAAGTAAATTAAAAATATGCTTGATAAATATAAATAGTCACCCATTTGCGTAACCAATTTAGAAGAGGGCTCCTAAAGTTGCGAAGGTTGCAAGCCATGGACCTAAACAACTTAAGGCCTGGTTACATACACTCAAATCGAACCGACGCGACACTGTACGACGCGTCGGATGCGAGTAGACCTCTTTGTTTCCCTTTACATCTGTTACACTGATCCGATCCGAAGCTATGCGATCTCATCCGACACCATACGACGCCATCTGATGCTTTTAAAAAGTGAATCTAGTTCAATTTTTCTGAAACGTCACACAACGTTTCCTCTATTCGTCCAATGAGAGCAGTTGCTTTCATGCACACTACAACTAAGTTACATGGAACATGAAATAATGAGCTTCGAAGCTGTGAGATTACTGACATTTATACGACGAAAGGACTTTATCAAGGCGACATTCCGTTGAGTTTCCACCCAGAGGAATATAGAAGATGCGAAGTTGGTACGGTTCAGCAATAAAAATGATAACGATAGATGTATAGTAGCCCTGTTATTGTTGAATTGACCCGACATCACGATGTTATAAAGACAAAGGTACAACTGGAACTGCATGGAAGAACGCAGCCAAAAATTACGGTTTCGGGTCAGGTAAGTGACTTCTGAAACTTAATGAAGTTGTACACAAACAGATTTATCTGAACATGTTACGTACTCTATATGTAATAGTAACCATTTGCACAGGAAGTGATATCCGGTAGTTGCAAATGAAACGAAAACGATGCAACAAATTTATGGTTTAAGATTCATTTCTATTTAAAGAAAATTATAGTGCCTGTGAAAGTTGCGTACATGCGCACCTATAGCCACAAAGAGGCTTTGATACTTTCTAAGCAAGCAGATAACCCAGTTATAAGATGACAATAACGACGTATTATCGATAAAAACGGAGAAAAACAACAAATCATGTAACTTGGACGCTTCATGGAGAATTGACTGAAAAGTTTACATAGTGCAGAAACGGCTATTCTTGAGCAGCGTAAACTAGGCATACGGCCACTAGTAACTGGACTAGTGTTGCTTACTGAGTCTTTGTGGCAAGTCATATCACGAAGCTAGTTGCCGTATGCACACTAACTGTAGAACCATGGAGGCTAACGCTCATACTGTTGAAAAAGGCAAGGATATAGTTTCAGGCACCGGCCTCTTTGTCAATCCTGTGCATACATTATTGAGCCTTGTTTCTTGTATTTTCCTTCTGTCTTTATCTGCTGCAAGCTCGTTAAAGACTTTCTGAATGCTCTTTTAACTTTCTATTAGCGCCTTGCCAGCATCTGCGTATTCGCATAATTGTGTTTCAGACAAATGCTTGAGCGTCAGCGTTCACAGATTCTTTAGCAGCTGCCATTAATAAGTTGGGCACGAAAACAGTAGAGTGACAACTCAATTAGCCAACGCAGCTTTCAGTCGTGGCATAGAATATCAGGTAGTCAGTGGTTACAACTTGAACTGAAAGCAGTACATTTAAGTCATCACCTCATATTACCCGAAACTACAATGACGACCTGAAGTGTATGATGTTTTGTCATATCACATGCCTCTGCAGCTAGTTATATCCAAGCATTTTCCCCTCGGAATGTTTGGGAGTGTACAGGCCATATGCTTTAGCTTCGTCCTCTCATAGGCAGGAATGCCAGAAATTATTAAACTTGACCCACCAGCACAAAGTAGTGCATAATAATAGCCAATCGAGGAGTAACATGTCAGATGTCCAGACAGACTACTACTTTTGCCTTCTTGCTTGTTTTGGTGTTGGTGCCCTGCATCCTGGGGGAATGCCACGAGAGTTGCCGGTTGCTCGCAAATTATGGGTAACAAACAGGAAATGTGACCTTTCCCACTGTTCAGATAGTTTCCTCAACGGCTAGCTGGCAGAATGTCATACTCTACCAGCAGCTCAATATTAGCAAGAAAGTTACCATTATAAGCAGAACGTACCATGTAACTGGTAGCAAGACCACACTTAGCTACCAATATCAGGACGGGAATGAGCCTCTTCAGGTATCAGGAACAATACATTTACTCGACTTCGTTTGTAGATACTTGGTCAACGCAATTGGTCATTCTCTTTTTGCAAAAAAACCTGACAACTGGCGAATTGGCAATTTGGCGAATAAACGATTGTACATGCTGCTTAACTTGGTTAACCAGCCTCAAAGTCGTGCGGCCAACATAGCCAGCCTCGCACTTGTACCATAGCAAAAGCCAGGTCTACATTTCATTTGGCCGCTCTGGAGCCCGTCCACATAAAAGCAAGAAAACCTTTGTTACGCAGACAAAAAGGATTCATTTTCTCACTAGGGCTATTAAATTAATCTTGTCGTAGCGGACGCTGAGTGGATCAAAACACAAGCCCTTCAGACAGTCCAAATTCTGATTGGATCCTTCTAAGGTACAGTTGGGTATACTCTTTCACACGTTTAATTTCGGTCATTCTGTTGATAGTACTCTGGGGGGTGTCAGGCAAAAGAAACTTTTAAGTACATAATGTTTTCGCTATTTCGAACAAAATCTGGACTCAGTGTTTTAATATTGTTTTGGACCTTTCAAGGCTCCTGATACTCGAGTTTAATTGTTGATTGCACCCACCTGCCCATATTTATTGAAATTATCTGGTAACAACTCTAGTCCTTCAGAAATAACGTCTTCTTTCACCCCCCTCTCCTTAATCTTAACCCTGCTACCCTCTTTTCTCTCCTGGCTTATAAAGTTCATCGTGCTCAGCTTGTTGTACAGGACCATTCAAACTCCGATGTCAACTAATGATGAGTGAAACAAAGATGCTAGTACAATAAAGCATAAACGTTGAATTTCACCAAAAGCTTGTCCTGTTCTACTTCCCTTATTTCTAGCATTGCCGTATTATCCTATATATATACATTTTGAGGTAAGCCGCATTCACACAAAAATCAACTCATGGCGTACTCCAGGGTTGGTCACCCATCTTAATTGACGGAAACCCCGCCATATACCTGAAGCCCATCGATTAGGTTGGGTTCCCTTTACCTTAATAAATTTGACGTTAGTTATATTTGAAATAGACTGACAGAGAGACTAAAATTGTCGAGCGAAAGCAACAGTTGAAGTAGATAGTACAACAGTAGTGGTTTGTGCCATAACACGGAGGTAAAAGAAACAAATTTACGCCAAGTGAATAGCATATAAGTTGAGAAATAAAGGCCTCGTGGAGCTCCCAAGCATAACTGGTGATTGCTCCTTTTGGTTCTCTTCATTGTCGTGAAAGTGGACGAGCTTTGGCTGCTACTGTATGGAAATCATGGAGGCGAAAATGGTCGATGTTTACAGCTTATGATGAAGATACTTTAGACGCCACATAGTCGTTCGCTCATAAAAATGGAAATACAGGAGAGTATGATATGGACTATGGAGACTTTAAAAACTGTTTAAAGCATCTGAGAGGAGCTGTAAGCCCGTGTATTGCCGTATGTCACTTTACATGTGCGGCTTCGACTTGCAAGCGCGGGGATAAGATGGATTGAATATTTTGATTAGCTTCGACTAGATATTCCATGTTATGAAATAGATAAAGAAGTCTGTTTGAAGGGACAGCATGAGAACTGCAAGGTATACATTTTTAGTTTGTCCAGAACTTTAACTTTCTAGTCTTCGTTTTCTCGTGGTTAAATGAGTCAACAAGTTTCTGTTGGCTTGCAGCGATCCTAGCAATTGGACACCTGAATCGTCATTGCATTTTTTCTGCGTGAAGGCATTGAAAACGCATGCTTCCCTCAGCTCCCAAGAACACCATGTATTCGACAGCATCGGTGAAACGTCCATTAACCGTCTGGTTTGCATGTAATAATTACTATCGATTATATTGTGGCATTTCGTTTCAGTTTGACGAACTGGACAACTTGATATATCACAGGGGAATGAACATGGGAGAATGCTGCAGTCGTTCATCGTATATGAGAACTAATTTCTTCGACAGTCTCTCTATATTAATTCCCATTCTATAGTTGCAACACATATGTGTTTGTTTAATTTTTGTTAGTTTTTTGCTGGAAGTTATTCCAAAACCCGTCACTGTGAATATAACCCTAAATATAACATTTGGGAATAGTCATTTTTTGTACGTAGAAACATACTTAATTTCTAACATTTCCTGCCAAGGAATTATTCATCGCAACAAGCTTTGACTAAAACTGTATAAGTTCTATGATCTTGCCCTGTACCTTGTTTCTACCTGAATTGTAAGCCCCTCCCCACCCCCAATCTCATTTTGGCTACAGCAGAATAACCTGGAGTCCTAGAACATGCTCATGGGTAAATAAGTACTGTAAGTGGAAGAGTGTTCGGTACATATCTGTAGGTGGGGGGAGAGGGCTGGTTCGTTAGTTCGCTAACTGTCTTTAAAACAGTACATCTTTGATATCATGTTCAATGACATTTTAAGTAGCTTGCACTTTTCTTGGTGTAAATAAAGTTTCAAGGTTGTTTATGCTATGTTTGTTTGCATAATTTTTGTGAAAACGCTCCCTGTACGTAATAATTCCCTTTCTCCGAAACTTCTCGCCACGCTGGGGCTTTATAAGTGTACCCCCCAATCATTAATATCCTCACCAAAATGCCCTCTTAGAGGTTAACAGAATGGTTAAGGCATTGTGCTACAGTCCAGGGATACACCAAGTAAATCAAAATGCGTTCAAGGTTTTAGTTAAACCATAGGATCCCTCAAGGATTTCTGATGAAATAATACAACCACTGTAAGTATACGGGATTCTTATGGAGTGGTTTACTCCTAAATTAATAGATCGTAGACTAGGTTGGATTTCTCTGATAAATGTGCCCCTTGCATTCACTCTTGATTTGTTACGAGACCGAGCTTAATTAGAGGAGCCTTTGTTTTCCCGTGTGTTACGAGTTCTATTTATTTGTTTCTATAAACCTTTTCAAGGGCCTCTATTTATTTCTCTCTCTTTTGCAATTTTGGGACATGCGTAGAAGCTATCCACTTGGTCAGCACCCGCTTATAAAATAGCCCCCCTCCCTCCGTGGTTAAAAGAATTTAAATGTCCCTTCTGAGGGTTTCCTCAAGGAAGTACAATACCAAATAGATTACAGAAACAAAATTACCATTTAGTGCATTTAGTGTCCTTCCCTAGTGTGAGAAAATGAGGGGTAATATATTAATACTATATTTAATCGAGGGGCGTCGCTCTTGGATACTCCAAATACCATTATTTATTATTTATTTTGTTATTGGTTTTTTAGACTTCATTGGGGGTGGATTCAATATTGAAGGTGGTTGCTCATAAGGGGTATTTGAGCAAGGCAGCAATACTTTAACACCTTAGCGTCGAAGGTTGCCCAATGGCTTGATTGGTAAAGGGTTTTTTTTATGGGTGTCCCATGTACCTTTTATTCAAATATTGTCTAGCTTGTTGGATTTATTGTTGCTTCAGGTTATTTCCCATATCAGGCAGAGAGCTCATGAGCGTCAATTATACAACCCAGGGGTTTGAATGCGCTCAAAAAAATCATCGAAGTCACGCCAAAGGCTGGTAGTAGCTGCGAGCTGTAACCAACGCAAGAGCCAAGGATGTTGTATTGTGATCTTGCGCAGTATCAGCCTATTCATAATTGGCTTAACATTCCACGATGTACTGAAAATGCTCAAAACTCGGCGATAGCCTGCAATGACTAAACTAGCACATGCATTAGAGAAAATGTCCATGATCATAGTTTGAAAGGGGGTCTGGATACTCACCTAGAAAAAATCAACCCCACCTACACAAACAACACCCACCTAGAACTCTTAAGGCCAGCCCCCACCTGGAGGAATTTTTTCCCATAAATTTCCAAACGTTCAAATCACCGCTTTCCACCAATAATATAAATAGAAACGGAACATAAATTTAGAGTACTCGCATTGAAACATTCCATAACTTGAAAGGTTCACAATGCCACTTCCTTCAAGAAAAACACCCAAATGCCCACCTTCTTGAGAGAAAAAGTTTTCTTACGTTACGTGAAACAGAATCGCTAATACACTGTGTGTACATACAAACATACATACACGTTTTTCCCTGTATGTCCAACTACCTAACCTTTTTTATTAACAACTTATCTCAAAGTGGAAGAATGTTCGAGGAACTCCCGTACTGGGCCTTTTGTCCATTAACTGAGTATAATTAAAATCAAATGACTTACTCTCAACAGCTAACGTCAGAGAATCTCAAACATATCACCATACAAGTTGTAACGCACATCAAAACCTGTGAATACTGAGCAGAGCTATGCTTTTAAAAAAACTTGCAAAGAGAGGGGGAGGGTTTCTTTGTAAAACTTCCTGTGTTTCCGTATGAAACTGTGTTACCCTCCATACATGGAACGTTGTAGTTTCCTGCCCCCCAACATTCTCCCACCACCTGCTTTTTTCCACCATTTTAGGTCAGCATTTGTGGTCCCCCTAAACCAAAAATTTTATTTCCCCAAACTGGCGGGGCGGAGGAAACTACGCAACCTTTTGCTTAACCCAAAACACGACGACGTCGAAACCGCGAAAAGAACAATCGTAACCGTATATAAGTAACTTTGTGACTATGCGTCCGAACGTTCGCTCCCGCACTTCAGATGATTACTTATTTTGAGGTTCATGTAGCAATGGTAACCTTTTTGTTCTTATCTATATAATCTAAACGAATCTTAAGGGTAGGCCCAATACTACAGTACCAATACCAACTACTTCCGATAAGCATTTATAACATCGTTAACTTAGTAAAATGGAAGGTAGGAATAGGGTAAACAATTCACGTTGTTAAAGTTTCTCACGACCGAGTTACTTAAGCTACGGTAAGACTTCAGAGAAGTTTTGTCTTAACCACCAGGTGTCTAGGCACGTGACCAGTATCAAACTCCCGGTGTTATCCTACAAGAATTTGAGATAATTATACCTAAACCCATGACGAGTATATATAGCTGCAAGTATGGTTATTGTCTATAAAACAAAATATCTGAAAAAGTCGTTACGTTCCATCACGATAAAGGTTGTTCTACAACCACTGTTATTGCTATATTACAATCAATAAAAAACATCGATTACTTACCCCCATTACAATATCTTGATAGGTCCTTGTCATCGATAACCAAGTCATGATCTGTATCCAATTCCCAAAATTTGCAGTAGATTACATAAAAGTGCTCATAAGAAAAATAGTCATATATCTAAAAATTAAACAAACAAACAAAAGGTCGTTAGACAGTTCGATTTCCATCTTTTCAAAAACTGGGTCGAAGTTTGTGTGGTTTAAAATTATAAGTTTCGATATAACAATTAAACATTTTCAACACTTTTTCCATGCCCAAGTTTATGGAGGCAAGTCTAAATACAAAATACTAACAAAGGTATCAAACGTAATGTTGGGTCAGGGTGCACCGAGTCAAAATTAAAGGCCAATAAATTACTATTCATGATTACTAAAACTGTAACTCAAAATGCCTTGTTTATCTCCTCACGTGCAAAGTATGGTAAACAATATGTGGGATACACCTGTGACCAATTCAGATACCGTGGCAACAATAACAGAAGTGAAGCCCCAAAAACTAGGCTTAGGAATTCTAATATCCAACAAAAAATTCCTAAACGAACATTTTCAAAACGAAGAGAGCAACGATTTGATAGAGGATCATCAGTTCACGTTAATAGATAAGACAAATTTCTTTGCTCCCACCACGCGAAAATGACTGGATAAAAAGGCCGCGAACACTTTGTCCTCGATGGCTCTAATGTGGAGGAAAGTATGCATATAGCATATAGTTTAAATAAAGTTGATAGCAATAAAAATGCATTTGTCCTTAGGTAATTTGATAGATGTAATGACTTGAGACAGCCCCCTGCCCTTCCAGTAAATGTAAAGAAACTAAAGAAGACCAATGCTGTCGAAATGCTTCGACCTATTTGGAACTATATTTGGTAATATAAGTACTTAGCAAACACATAGCATTCACTATATATTTATCACGAGTTGAGCATCATCGTGCTACCTACATATTGTTTACTACAAACCTTACAACTAAGCAAATATACTACATTACTAGAATCACAATTA
>JAAAKM020002211.1:0-13695 GCA_010016025.2 Alatinidae sp. Z8VKAUB7J3 | reverse complement strand
CCTTAACCATTGAGCCATCAAGGCTCAAAAGCTAAGGTGAAGATTTTAATGTCAATCTTTCGCGAATTCTCCTCTAGTCAGTGGGTGCGGGGGAATGAATTAATTGATATTTATTGTGTTTCGGCTTTGAGCCTTCTACATATATATATATATATATATATATATATATATATATATAACATTAGAATACTCTCAGCCCCCCTAAACTTGCAAGCTGTTGTGGTAATGGTCCATCCGTCGAAAACCATATAAAGGCAATGTGTCTGATGAAAATATGCATACCTCTGGCACTGATGATGGCTCAAAGCCTATCTATTAACTGATTCCACATACTCACTAGGTGCATGAGAATTTGTGAAAGATTGACACTAAAAAGCTTAGCTTTTGGGACCGATTGTTCAATAATTGAGGCGTTGGTTTAGTAATCAAGAGTTCGTGCGACCTCTTGACTCAGATCCAAAGCTGTAGTAGATTTAGCCTAGTTGTCTCACCCGTATAGGGGTTCTTTTACTTACGTTCCGCTTTGAATTGTTCCCATGGATAGAGATGAACAAGGTGCAAGATCATCGTTTCACTGGAAACTCATACACACAAATATTATGAAATTTAGAGAGAATGAAATTCCGATTTGTGGAGACTTTGTAGTTCGAGGACTTGTAAAGGCATTAATGCTGCGATTTAGGATAAAGTATTATGACGCTCCAAAATAGACGTGGGCTGACGCTACCTTTGGTTTATATTTCTATTGTTAGTTACAGTATAATTCTTATCTTTGGCGGTATGACTTTCGCTGCCTTTACATATTGTTTATAAATAGAATACAAAACCAAGACTGATGACGGAACAGTAAAACAATCAAGTAATTAAAGTAACATTATCAACTTCATTCGTAAATCCAATACTTTATTTTCATACTTCCCTTATACGAAGACCATATATCGTCCTCCTATTCTCCCCCTCCGTGTTCTTCTCTCCGGAAGTTTGTAAATGTTGATCTGCCTTGTTTAGTAGCTATAATGACTTTTGAAGCAAACTTAATCTAAAGATAGATAGTCGTAGAGGATGCTCTGGTATAAGGTCCAACATATAATTAAATTTGTTTGTTTTAATTTGTCAGTTGACGTACAATTTGGAAGACAGCTGTTTACCAAAACACAGGTTGGAAAATGTAATGGCAGCCGAGTGTCCAGTTTTTAAGTCTTATTCCAATATCAATCACAAAGGCCTTGAGATAGTTTGTAATTAAATGGTGCCATCTTTACATGAGTATTTCCTTTAAATTGTATAACAGAGGCCACTTATTTACCCATTTCACTTAGAAAAGGTTGAAAATATGTTAACAGATCTTGCTAAGGAGGATAAGAAAATAATGATTTCTCTAAAGGTCATCGATGATATTCGTGATTAAAAAAGGCACGTATTTAGAATATCTACTACCCAAAGACATTTTATTTTACAAACACTTGTCTACACTCCTGTATGCAAGTTCTTTTGTCATTAATCGTTTATGTCTACATTCATGCAGAAACATTATCGTCTCAGTAGTATAATTACTACGCTGGAATGACTATGTTGTGGCCTTATTACTCTAATGTTTAGACGTTTGTTAGCAATGGTAAAAATTTGTTTTGATTCATACGAATCGTAATGAGGAATTATTTCTGTACAATATTGCTGCAGCACTTGAATAAGTAACTAAGAGAACACGAAGTAAAGCAAAATTAAAACATGAAAATGGGACCACGAGGGACCTGGGATCGAATGGCAATAGTGCTATACCAACAAAGACGCAAGGGACTAACAACAGTATTTTCTACTAGAACTCCAAACGAAATAAAAGCTTTCCTCTAATAGAAGCCGCTTTTAAGAAAGATAGATAATTTTATTTATAAGCACTCTAAGTTATAAAACGGCTCTTCAATAGAGAGGCCTTGCTTTGTAAGGAAAAAAAATTAAAAGATCCGCAGTGTCTATTCTCAAAAAAACGGTACTGATAGGTACTTCAGAAATTCAGAAATCATTTTTTACGAACTAACTATTTACAAAGTCTCTCGAGAAATGGGTGAGGAAAGTCTTGTTGATGACGTCATCTTAAAAAGCTCCTCAAAGCGCCCTTTGCGGCTACACAAATAATAATAATCGATATAATATATATAACAGACTTACGTGTTCTGTTGCCCATTTGAACTCTTTTGAAGTAAATAGAGTTCCCTTAATCAGGGGTGAGACCAGGCATTTCAAAGCGGGAGAGACAAATAGTTGTTCATATACCACACCCTGGTATCCCTGATGAAATCCTTTAAATTAGTATTAAAACTAATGCTAACTCCGTCAATGGGCTAATAGTTCGTGGTGTAAATTAAATAAGTAAAGTAAAACAGTTATTTCTGATTAGGATAGCCTTGTGACAAGATCTTATGAGTATAACATCAGTTGAAGAAGATTTGTGAGCTATAATACGTTCACACGAAATTGTCCTGCTCCATGGTGTGTCTGATATCTCATTCACTATTAATCGGGAAAAGAGGTTCGCGTTGAAATATTTTTACAGTTCTTGATGTATATCAAACTAAACCATTCTTAAACGTGACGTACATTCCCTAAACTCACCCCTCATTTCAATTCACCACAAAGATAGGAAATGCAAGACCATTTACGTATAACCATTGTTTAGAAAGGGTTCTAAGTACACCTTAATGATGCAAAGGTTATGGTTTTTATCTTAGAATTTTCATGAGATGATGAATCTCAGTCATTTGTAGAGGAGACGGACCACGGGGCAGACCTCTGATGAGACCATATCCGAAAAGACACAAAAATACTACTACTATCACGTTAAAGCATTCTCTTGGATGTGGAAACAAGAAAGGACAAGAAATATGGAAGAATACTCTTATGATGACGCAATCGGGCATGTGTGCGCGCGTATGTTTGAGACTTTGTATTGCGCAGTATAAAGCTAAAGAAAATTGTGCACTGTGGTCAAGGTTATAAGGCATTCAACACGTTATAATTGAATCATATTAACTCTTTATCAAACTTGAAAATATAAATAGTAAAAAGTAAGAGAAATTATCTCTCTAGTGGGAGTCTAAAATACTGTTCTTGAGTATATGTGTTTGATGGCGAATGATGTAGTTCTGTTAGTCGCGTTAGCCTATCTCCGAGAATCCTGTGTACTCATACCCATTGTCAATATTGTGTATGGCTTAGTTCCATTTCAAGCAGCTGTATCGATATTTGGTTTACTGTTCCTTACGTCCAATTGGTGGTCCACTGTAAGGAATGCACGTAGTACCAACGCATCCATCTGGATAACACTCAGCAGGCTGACAATCAGCGTCTCTTACGCAATTCCTGGGAAATGGTGGACAGAATGATCGTCGGTACTTTAGTCCATCCCAGTATCTGAATGTCCTGCTAAATAACTTCTAAGAAAAAAAGATAAGAAGGTTCATAAATATAGGCAGGTGATCATTTATAGCCTACTACTCAAAGCAGTTCCACAAACACATACATACAAGGAAGCTTCCAGAAAGAAACGCATCAATTTCCTGTAAAATAAACATAACAAATAGGTCAAAGCAGCAACATAGAACACTTGATAATTAATTACGAAAAGAAAAGATTTTAGAAAATCTGTTTAACTATACTCAATAGGCCCTTGCTCAGACTCTATTAAGCTAAGTACGCTTGCTAATCTAAAGTTTCGTAACATGAAAGATATAGGCATTTACAGTATGGCCAGTTAACCACCCTTCGGTTTTTGTTTTGCATTTTTTTGAAAAAGTGCCAGCTTTCAGGCACACCTTCTTGATAGTCATTTGAATAAACCCAAGGTAAAATTTCTCGTAAACTGAGGCATTGCAGAACAGTACGGTAATTTTGAAATGTATTAGATAATGTTTAGGTTAGAAACATTGTTTTCATTATTTGTTGCAGGTACTATTAAAAAACGACGAATTTTTATATGGAGTGCACATGTGTATTGACCAGATGCAAGTGTGAGGTAACTTATGCAAGCTTGCCTAACCTACTTAAGTTACAAACGATGTTAATGATAATCAAATCCATAAATCCACTTCAGTTGATGAAAGGATAAGACATAATTTTAGGTCATTTCCCAAAGCCGTAAGATAATACCTATATTAAAAACCTAAAAATCTCTATGATTATTCGTTTCTGTGCGATAGGATGCAACTTGTAAATTTAATGATGTGTACTTGCATTTTATGGCAATAACTGTTGTTCATTGTAAGATAGAAAAAAACAATTTCAAGGCCGAAAAATGTCAACATGCTATTTCAAAATTTGTGTTTCGTTTTGATTATAGTGTATGAAGAGGTCTCTAGCTTTAAGTTTTAATAGATCGATTTAAAGTTAGTTAGCCTAACTCTGATCCTTGATAGTGAATTTTTACAGCTCAGGAACTTGTTTTTGCTTAGAAAATACCCCAGATATTTATTGCGTTGTTATGAGTTACAACAACTTTTGGTAATCGATGTCTAAATCCTGTCTAATTTTTAACAATTTTGAGATGTAAAATAACTTGCTACGCCAATGTGAATGTATCGGATTTACGTTCATCCTATTATTATTTTTACGTAATGAAATAATGGGAGGGTTGATATTATTATGGTGGTCACTGTCATGTGATGATGAACGTCAAAAAATATGATGTTTTAGTACTGTAATGTCTTTAAATTCACCAATTTAAAATCGGTTAGGACACGTTTTGCAGCGCGCCTCTTATTTGTAGACTCAAACGACGATAATGTACAAAACTAAATCAAGGACGGGGTAACTAGAGATAGGAGAATGCCCCAATGAAGTTATGTAACATAATGAAGAAATTTGAAGCTACTATCAATCTGACGATTTATCTTCTCTCCCCTCCCCTCACTTAATTTATATGAATTGGTTTTGAACTGTACTATCATGTAATACCTATTCAGACTTAAATGAGAAAATGCCTATTAAATTAGGAACCCCTATAAAATTTGTGTAAACTAAACGCTAAAAGACAAATTACACCAAAGAAAGATGAAGCAAAAAAAACCGTTAAAAAGTATTAATAAAGACGAAAAATTTATATTACTATGATCTATGATCTATTTACTATGATAAGTTGTTACTATGATCACAATTTTTAATTTCAAGGCGACCACTACCTTAAAACAATTATATTCCTTAAGATGTTTCTTAGACTCAAAGGTTTATTTTAAACATGATATTGACTAATAAGTTGCAAATTTGTAGAGCATGGTGCACAAGTATTAATACGCTAGCTGTGGTAAAAATTGCAAGAGAGTGAAAATTTTAAGCACACTGTTCCCCTTTTCCCATAATTTTAAGGGATTAAATAAAAGCAGCTGAGAAGACAGTGATGTAAAATGGACTTTGAGATTTTAACCTACCTTCTGATTTCTGTATAATTCACTTTGTAAACCATTTGGTCTTGCATTTATACTTAAACATAATGTTAGTATAAAGATTAAACTTAGGATAATTGTCGTCTTCATCTTGGTTGGCTATACTTCCTTGACAGGTGCCTTTCATATATATTGAAATAACTCATTCAATAATATGAAAATTATCTTACACAAATCCTTAAACATCAAAGTTATATATTAACAGCAAGAAACAATATAGGACCTCCCCCTTTACTCTTTAGCCTGAAATACGCTCTTGGTTCTCAAAGCAAATTGTCTTCCTTGAACGTATATGCATACCAGGGGTAGAAGACGTCATTGTGTACAAGAAAGGATGAAATGGAGTTGTATATAGGAAAGGATGAAAAACTGCCACTCAGGAAAAACAAAGGTGGGATTCGGTCTCTTTTTTGACGCACAGGATATTAGCAGGTGCAAGCAGAATTTAATAAATGCTTGGCTATTTTTTGAGATAATACAACAAGACATCCCATATGGCTTTAAAGGTCACCTTGACCTTCAAATTCATTATGAAGTTTCTGGGATATTTTACATCACAATGAACGTTATTCTCAAACAGCAGTATTTTCATACACAACAAGGAGTATTCTATTACAAATTAGAAAGAAATTAAACACAATGCATGACGTAAAGGTTTTGATTCATGTGTACAATACTATCTGTTGGATTACACGTCATTCAGATTCAAATGCATAAAGTTGCTAAGGAGAAAGGTGGAAATGAAAACAGCAGAAATCTAGGAAATGATACCGTGTAAAGTAATTGTCTAGCGAAAGCAGTGTCTGCCATAAGGATATTACCAGCAGTTAAACAAGAAATATCAAATGTTATTTTTATTCAGCAAAACGTTAAGTTTGTACGATATTCAAATGGACACAACGTAGACTACGAAAATACATCTCTAAAAAAATTGCAGTTTTCATAAGAGATGTCATCGATTGTGATCTAAACCTAAGTCCTACACATATTTGTTAATATAAACTTGTAATGGTTAAGGCTGAACGTGTTCTCAAATGTTTGAGAAGAGCTTTTAATGGTTCTTAAGATGTCCTTCATTCTAAATAAGAAATGGCTTTTGCGTACTTCATATTCCAGTTCCAAAATCAGATTTCTAGGTCAAATATTAAAATATAATTATAAGAACATAGTTAAAGGTTAAAAATTCTAGAAAGTCATCCCTACACTATTTCCATCCACTTCATGTAACTAATTGTATAACTAAAGCTATGGGATATTCTCAGACCAAATTAAACCTTCGTGTTCTTAAGATGTTCTTCAATTTTCTTAAGGCTTTCTTGCCCTCTTATAAATTATGTTCTTTAGAAAAAGGATTTGTGTGATGTGATGATGATTTCTTTGCCATCTAAGTCTATCGTAACAGTTGTCTTTATTCCCCTGGTGATCATAAGCATGGTTTTAAAAAGCAATTTATCTTTCACAGTGCTTTGCCCTAAAAAAAATGGATCAATACATAGAACAATACAATCTACTGAAATCTTGAGAAAGCTTATATTTGTCAAAATTTTTAAATGTTGCTAAGAAATCAAACACAGAACAACAAGTATGGATAAGGTAAGAAGTCCTAAAGTAAAAGATATTAAAATTTTCTTTCAACTTTAGCCTAAAACCCTAGCATCACAAGCAGAGATAAGAGCAGGATATAATTGCTATGGGCTCTCCCCTTGGGCCAATGCCACAAAACCGTATTATAGGTTTCCTTGAATGCAAACTGTTTGTCCACATGTCTATTTTTAGTTGCGTCAATGATACTCTTCTGTTTTCGAAAGCAAATGGAATTTTGAGCAGTAAAACTGAATTAATAACTTCCTGTTATTTAATTAACTTAAGGTAAGGAGGAAGTAATTCCTTACCCTTTCTTTGACCTTATACTTTAACACCAGTCCTGTTATCTTACTAGAACTTACCAAAACTTCTCCTGTAATAACCAATTTACAGGCTAGGACTCGTGTTACCGAGAAACAAATATAACTCATCCCTTCGCTACTCTAGTTCACTGCGTCCTGGTCGTCTGCTCTAAGGTCAACTTGATGATTAGTTAGCAGCCATAGAGTTATTTTTCTAGGGAATGGATACCAGATAACGTTTTCAATTTGTCACTTTAATAATATCATAGAGTTTACGTTTGATCCAAAGTACTTTCCATTGAAGTGTTCAGTTTTTGGCGACTGCCTTGGATAGGACATGTTTCTTTAAGCTTCGAAAAGGAGATAACAACATCAGTGACTAAATATTCTGCCACTGTGAAACTTGCATGTAATGTATTCCACTCAAAGGTTGCTGTAAGGCCCAGCAGTTTACGAAATCAGATGTCACGCAACGGTAAGTAATTTTCGATAATAGTACGAAATAAGTCTTGACAGTTTCTAAGACAGACTACGAAATAAGTATCACTTGCCTAAAAATCCTACATTTGCTTACACTTACCGAGAGAGTTCGTTATAGTTTAAGGGAAAGTAAGATTTCGTTTTCAGTTGGCCGTCCAGGAAGCTGAGTACAGCAAAGCCCAAAAATGTTTAAATCTTAGGCGTTTATCAATAACAGCAAGTTGACACTCTCGAGCATGTTGGGTTTATTCTACGATGCATATTCCAATAACTCCTTTTCTCTGAATTCTCTAAAAGCCAAGCTCTTCCAGTCGTATTAATATTTTTAGAGTACAATAAGATAACCTGTTTTAAAATATTCAATCACAGGGAGGCTCAGCGTTATCTATGGCTCAAATGATACTCTTAGATAACACTTGAATTGGAAACGAAAAAACCTACGACAAAAACATTGCAATACATTTTCAATGAAAACTGCTGTCCTTACCCACAGGCAGCCATATAAACAGTTTGAATCTTGGCCACAGCTGAGCAGTTACCTTATTTTCTCGGGTAGGAGCTACAAAATTTTCTGTAAAAACATAAATAAAAACCACCCTTAAAAGTTACATAAAGGGAAGGTGGATACATCTTCTTTTATTGTGAAATAATTTCTATTTCTTATCTATTTAAAATTTTATCCCTTTGGTCATATAAAATCTCTACATGAAAAAATTGTACGTTAATTATTTGTCTCAGTTTCTAACACTGAGCTGGGTTTAAATCTAATGTTATAATTTGATTCCTTTGACAACATTCTGGCTTTCTCGATTGGTAGGCCCTCTCTGAGATATTTGATGATGTCATTCAAACGAATCCGCCTTTAGTAGCAGCAAACTTTCGACTCCCTAAAAATTTAAGCTGCAGCTTCTATTTCTAAACAATTACCTAGTAACTCCTTAGTGTTTTTGTAAGCCTCGCTTTGATTCCATGTAAGGAAGATGATACTCTGTAAAGCACAAACATGGAAACGAATACCCTCGTTTTTGATGAGGATTTTAAGAGCTAATACTTGAGAATGCGTACGCAAACCTCAATGTTGGAAAAGCAACAACATGGTGCTCATCTAATGCACATTAGCAGAATAATATATTATGCATTAGTCAAATGTTTTTAACTATGTTTTAAGCATGAGCATTTCAGATTACTTCATAATTTGGCTATTATTTGTCATATATTTCTATAGATGAAGTTGATTTGGAAGCTATTATATTATACCAAGCAGGGTTGTAAGGAGTTTCAAAGGCTCCGGTTTTGACTAGGTCTTATTGTAAATTTTACTATGATTATAATATAACAGTTGACTAGGGTGATGACGTCCCAAACGTTTTTCCCAATTGTCTCAATTATAACTACATTAAAGAGTTAACTCTGTCCCAAGATTCCTGTTTACGAGTCATCGCACTCAATTCTCAGATCAACTGCTAGAAACAGTAGCGCATCATGCCACTGTTTGATTAGCTAGCCGTGGTAAAACTTGCAAGGGGGTGAAAATTCTAAGCACATCTTTCCCCCCTTATATATTATTTTTGCACGAAAAAATTATAGCAGTAAAGAAATAGTGATATAAATGGCATAAGGAAACACTATTAACTGTTCTTATGACATAAAATTATGAACCGGGTGAAAATAACAAAGTTTTGAGAAGCACGGTTCCAAGTTTCAAAGGGCGTGTCTTGACGTTTTCTAGATATTTTTCTTACATTTGCGCTAGTAATCCATATCAAAATGACAAATGCAACTAATGCAAAATATCATCAAACTTCTCATGTTCCTTAAACTGCGACGTCACTTTTAAGTATTCTGTTGAGTGCTAAAGAAATGCCATTTGGCAATTATCACAGATTAATCACACCAATTGCATTACTGCTTAAGTTCCAAAAGCCTGGGGTTTATAACATGACCAACGCGACATCGTTTAAAAGCAGCAAAGGATTAGAAATAGAAGGATTAAGGAACTTCTATGAAAAGGCAAAAAGATAATACCAGGATTTGTGATCATGACTAAAAATAGGGCAGAAAAAGAAGAGGGAGAAGTACATTTTGAGGTTTGCTAAAACAAATGTCAAGGAGAGTCGATATGAAATGGTCAGAAGAACAATAGAAAAACGTTGTCATTAGAAAATAGGAGCCCAAAAAGAAAAGAACAAACACTTTGCATCAAACTTGTGATAAATCGTGTACCGCATCTACAATTGTAATACAGTTTTGTCTAGAATCATACTTTAACAAATCCAGAGTATTTATGTGACGATTAGGACATGCTGTAATTGTGCTATTTGCTCAAATCATTTGATGAGCAGCATCTTGTAAATATGTGAATACGAGTTAAAAAATACGTCCTTGGAAGTCCAAAAAGGGCACTCTTAAGTAAAAGGGTCTGTTTCGGGAAAACGACAAAGTTTCCTATGTTTTACAATGCTTTTCATGACTTTGTTATGTTAGTGACTGTGACTCTTTTCGTTACTGTGTGTTGTTTTGCTTTACAATGTTATGTTTCGAGTTTTTGGTGCTAGACGTACCTCTAGCATTTATTTCCAATTCAAATATCATGATGTGGATAATGTTATCCCTATTTTCCATGCCATGGTGGTCCACTGTAAGGGATGCATTTATTACGAAAGCAGGGGCTTCCTGGAACATAACAAGAACTCGGTGTACAATCGCCGTTTGAGGTACAATACTTCGGTAATAGTGGACAGCTTGATCGCTTTTGTATTACTCGATTTAAAATCCGGACTGCTTTTCTCATCAGTTCCTGGAAGAAACGATAATATTATTTACCAGTTTAGAATTGACATGTATGTTTTTAAGACAGTGTATAAAACATTGACTATATAACCATTACCTTTCAGACCCTAGTAAAAAGTAATTGTAAAATGGTTTACAATAACTAGTTATTGAAATTCATGTCTTAAGCGTATGGAAATGGTATGGCACTAAAGGAGAAAGTGGTCTAAAGTAGTACATTTAATGATGAAGTGGAAAAATAACTAACAAATTCATAGGGCCTACTAGCTTTTGATATTAGATTCACCGTTCTTCATACCCTAATCTTGTATAAACATAGCTTATAAAACACAAGGCTATTGTGAAAGTTAATAACATCTTTTGAACGAAAATATTTAAGTTGGATCAATACTAATACTAACACTCTGTACCTTATCGTAATGTAAGGGATGGAAATGGCTAGTTTATGTCACTCTGAAAGTTTGATTCTTTTTGTTGCTTTGATGTAAACTTACTCTTTCAGTTCTTAAACTACATAACGTATATTGGAAGTAGAACATTAAGAACAAACAATTTATTAAGCACTAAGATAATATTATGTACTTTTTCAGGCATCTTTTCCCAAGAGCATAAAAAACATTTAAAACCTTGACAATACCAAATGACGTAATGAAGTAATACTCCAAATTCGAATGCATCGCACTTAGAAATATTTCACAGTCAAGCAAACTGCTTTTTTTTCTTAGTTTATTCTGTATCATACTAGTACTAGATTATATTACATGAACAACTACTATTTAACTTTCTTCCTATCCCTATTTGCTGACCAAGGACCTTAAGTGTGTTCAATACAATTCACGCACTAAGCACTAGCACGCATTGCTCATTATTTTTCTTACGCGAACATTCCAAAATCAAACAAAGGGACAAATAAATGTTCTTTCTCTTTACTCCCAAGTTGCCCATATTTTCGTTTTATACTTGGTAACAAAGTTAGGACACTTTATTGATTGTTTATTTCATGATGCACTTTTCTAATATGAGTGACAAGAAACAATGACAAAGTCTCAGTGACTCAGGGGGGTTCTCAGGAATTTTGTGGGGGGATAATATGCCCTCGTAAGTTGAGAAACTCTACCCTGAGGGATTGCTTTTGGAACAACAAAAGAGATCCAATCCTAGCGCGGGGAGGCTTATGCAACTGAATTAATCCAATTCATGGAAATTGCCTTAAACGGATAGTCGTCAGCCCATAGAAAAGCTTGCACCTGTATTGTGTGTTTCCGGTTTTACTACGTATACAGCCAACTAAATGCATGGTTTTAACCGTGGTCTAGACAACGTCCTAAATGATAGTCAACAAATTGATGGATCAAGTGGTCTTTTTGGAAATAGAGGGAAAGCTCCAACTCCTGAGCCTAACCAAGTCGGGCTCCAATAAATATACAAAATAGCCACTACGAGAAAAAAGGCATGCTTACATAATATGATCTTACAAAGAAGAGAATCAGTTTTGCAGCAATAACTAATGTTACCACGTTTTACAATGTTTTCCATATCCACATCATTGTAGTGACTGGGGCCAATGCATTCTGGCCGAGCAAATATTGTCTTTTCTATTTTAAATAAATTACCCTATACTACTAGTCTCGAACAGTCGTTTCCAAATATAGCTTCCCGTTGTGGATAGTTTTATCCCTGAATGACTTTACCCGGAGGTCCACTGTAAGGGATGCATTTATTATGAAAGCAGGGGCTTCCTGGAACATAACAAGAACTGGGTTTGCACTCGCCATTAGTGCTACAAGGTTTCAGAAATAGTGGGCAGCTTGATCGCTTTTGTATTACTCGATTTAAAATCCGGACTGTTTTTCGCATGAGTTCCTGGAAGAAACGATAATATTATTTATAATATAAGACCAGACAAGTTGCAGATATTATTAACTCGAAATCTAGGCCATATAATAATTACTTTCTCATGGAGATTGTAAGCAAAAGTAGTTGAAAAAGGTTTAGGGCAGTGCTGGTTTTTGGCAAGAGGGGGCTTGTGCCATAACGTGATTTGGGGCCCCTATTTTTAGTCCTTGTAAAAATAGGTCAATATTTTGGGGGCTTCACTGAGCTGCGAGGGGCCCAAAAATTTCCGTCTCCTTATTTTAAAATATGTATAGTGTTCAAAAATTTTGTTCTAACAGAAACATCCGATGCAATGAATCTCATCAGATTAAAGCATTTACAATTACACCATGTCAAAAAAAGTAATACTCTTTATAGAGAATCTTTTAAACCTATCAGCTATTCAGAGATTTAGAATCTGTGGATCAGCAGAGCCGAAGAGCATGATTATAAGAAAATAGTGAAATGAACAAACAAACAACAGAATAATTATCTGTAAAACAAACAATATCAGGGGGATATATGTTCTTAACACGGGATATATATAGACCTATCGAGTAACACTGATAAGAACTTTAATTGACATACAATGCCATTACACTCCGTAATAAATTAGATTTTTCTTCTGACGTATGTTTAATTCTACAGGTATAGGTTGCAGACTCACTGGCAATTAATTAGTGTTGCCTCACGCCATCACCTAACAATAAGCTATGAATCTCTTACCTGCATAGCTTTAAAATATCTTTAGCCAAGGCTATCCGCATAGTATGTAATCGTAATACCGGCTTTACTCTCAATCATGTTAAAAATAATAATACAATTAATAATAATAATAAAAATACGTGACGAAGATAAAATAGAACGATTAAAGAAAATGTCTATTTTTCAGTTCTGTACTATATTTTTTACAAAAGAGGACCTAGGCTTTTATATATTTATTTTAATATAGGTATATATATATATATATATATATATATGTATGTGTATATATATATGATGATGATGATCATTATAATCATCATCATCATTATTATTTTGTTAAATGAATATATACCGTAAAAACTAGGAACTCCTGATAGAAATTTTTTTAAGTTATTGTACATACACATTATATTGGTTTCTTGGAAATGTAAATCTAAACGGTGCTGTCCTTAAATTTCAGCGAATCAATACTTAGTTCAATGAATCGATTTGTAATTAACTAGGAGCTTTTTTGTACATGTCTGTGT
>JAAAKM020002209.1:0-10090 GCA_010016025.2 Alatinidae sp. Z8VKAUB7J3 | reverse complement strand
TCAATCCAAGCTAAGGGGTTTGACCTCAAATACCTAACAAAGATAGGGTAAACGGAAAATACATTGAATACCGAGAACAGTTATAGCATCAGAGTTATAGACGTATTAAGAGTTGTTAGGCCCAAAGCTAAGGGGTTTGACCTCAAATACCTAACAAAGATAGGGTAAACGGAAAATACATTGAATACCGAGAAGAATTATAGCATCAGAGTTTTAGACGTATTAAGAGTTGTTAGGCCCAAAGACGTTCTTGGTTCCTTGTTGCCAATTTGCACTGTGGGTATGATGGGTGAGCCCGTGACCGTATTCTTGCCCGGCGAATACTGACTTCAGTGTCCTGAAAACCAAGATTTTTGTATTTGAGAGACAGTTTCTCATGTGCTTGGGCCGACAATTTTGTTTTAAAATCTCTATCAGAGATCAAGCGTATTTTGTTAGAAAGACTAAATAGAAAGTCACTGGTATGAGCTGAATCGAACAGTAGCTGTAAGTAATTGTGTAAGTCGAGACAGACGTATCAAATACTTCAGCAAACATTGCCGATCTAAAGCAAAACCGTGGACGCAAGATCAAGAGGACAAACTGTTATGACAGCAGCGTTTGTTCTTGTAAGTTTTGTCATTATCTAAGTATTTGTTACAGTGCAAAACAATACATAAGCAATGTAAGAGATGGTCGATGACTCTGGTTTTACAGCTTGTCACACTTTGAGTTAATAGCTACCTAAAGGGCCTGGTTGAGGCCTTCCTTGGCCAAGTCAGATGGCGCAAAGAGGCTGATCTCCGACTACGTTGAGCAGGTTGTCGATATTCAACGGGGGATGATTGGGAGCTAGTGTGAGAACTAGAGAAACAGAGTATGTTAACATTGGGGCCAGTCAATTCATTTGGTAGAGCACACGCCGTGAAAGTGCGGGTCACAGATTCGAGTCCCGGTGTTGACATATTTCTTATTTCTCAGGTGTCCTAAGCTCACAATCATTGTTCCATTAGTAGCTTCAAAAACGGAAATGTTTATAATGTCAAACGAACACCTAATATTTACTTTTCTCCTCAGTTGAAACTGGCGTTTCCTCCGCTCACACCGACTAAAGTGTCGCTCTCACCTGCACATCGTCCATGCTATTAAATGTATATCCAGTGCTGATTCAAATAGCTATATTCTTTACACCGGCTACGATACAACATATAGTACCTCTTTTCGTAGAGCCTTCCCCTTAATACAAACAAACTAATAACAAATAGGATAATAACTCAGAAAATACTTACAGTTCTTCAAGATAGAAATTTTTTGAGAAGGTTTCTCTTTCAAGTCGTTGTATTTTGTTCCCATCAAGTCGACTTAACAATTAAAATAACAAATTAAAAGTAACCATTAGGAATGGAAGTTAAAGAGTACTAAACCATAGGATGAAAGAAAGATAATTTGAGCAGCAACAGTCGAATTGAGAAAGATTCATTACACAAACATTGCATAAACAATTTAAATTAAAAATTGAATAGCCACAGTTGATAATCATGTGCCTTAAAGCTGCGCAACACAGTGACCCAGTATAATTAGCATGTAATACAAGGGCATAACAATTTTGTAGTTAAAGTCAGTGAATCTGAGTTATACTTGTTGTAAAGTCTTCTACGACTTTTAATGTTTTCAAATGATACAAAGAATGATTATTAGTCTTTGTGTTAACGATTTATAATCTATTATTATCACCATCAGTGTCAGCACCACCACCACCACCATCATCATCATCATCATCATCATCATCGTCATCGTCATCACCATCTTCTTCATTATCAAGATCGTTGTTTTCTTTGTCACCATCATCAGAATCATAGTCATCATCGCTAGGATCATCATTATCATCATCATTAATATCATTATTATTATCATCATCGTTACCATCATCATCATCATCATTGCCATAATCATTATCGTCATTTCGGCGTCACATTCATCATTGTTGTCGTCGCCTTTGAACTATCTGCTTCACTGAGGCTTCTTTTGTGTATTATTTCTGTCATTTCTTCCATTCTCGCAACTAACAATAGCACCTCTGTTTGGCTCGTGTCATGACACAAAACTGTGGTTAAGGAAACCTTGTATGTGCCAAGAAGTACTCAACACTGACTCGCTTTGTAGGCAGCAGTTCCAATATCATAACCAGAGCAATGGCATTATCAGGAGGATACCGTACCAGCCAGTTTCGGTGCCTTATCCTCGACTGATAGCACTGGTACGGAGGGTGCCCCTCCTATAAGAGGAAAACTTGCATGTGCCAACAAGTATTGGAGATATATTGGCGACACATAATGCCGATATCATCTTGTATTTTACAACCCCTCTTACACTATTACACGAACTAACAAAAGCATCATTGAGATTTATCATGGCTACAAAAAGACCAATGATGTTTTCTTTTCATTATTTTTATTTTTCACTAATTAAAGCTGTGAACGAATTTTGCATATGAGTCTATTGAAAGTGGAACGGGGTAGTTACCAGATTCAGATAAAATGATCAGTTTGAGACGTAACTAACAGTGATAATGGCAAGGTTGATACATCTTAACGTTTTGAAAGAATAGTTAAAAAGTGATTCACTTGTATTTGTATCAGACATAGAGAATTTTGTAATAACCACTGTCAAGATGAATATAGATAGAGCTGCAGGTTAACATATTCTCAGTTTAACAAACGACAGAGAATGGCAATTGAGATGTAGGGAGCCTTTAGTGAAAGAATTTACCTATACTCGCTGCAACAAAGTCTAAACTTATCTCATCCTTAAAGCAACATGGACCGCTTAATTTCATCAATATAAAACAAAGATTACAGAGGTGGAATACTTTGGTCACACTTTCCATGATGGGGCTTCGACCCCCGGCTTCTCCCATCTTCGCAGTCCCTGAAGAACTGTCTATTATCAACTTACAGTATTTCCAGAAGTGGGTATTGTTCCATATCTTTTGGTGCAATCAGCTCAACATCGTTCCAAGGCATCTCACTGTAAGACAAATTATGTTCTATTTTAAAATTCTGAAAATGGTCATTATACAGCATTTAAATACTTCAATAATATTTTGTCATTACTTCTACATCCCTTTTATTTAAAAAAGTACTAATTGTAGAGGACTGAAGTTGGTGCTTGAAATTGTTCATAGATGGCAGCGTATTTAGTATTTCACCGATTTTTGACGTACCTGCATAGACCCTTCTATTAAGAGGGCTTTCCTATATTCTTGAGGAAACTTGATGGTATTTGGTTTTGTAACACATCTTAGTAATGTTTGAAAAGTTTTGCTTTGTCAGTTTTGAAAAGAAGACTAGAGAAATAGTAAGTATTTCACCACCGGGGATCGAACCCGTGACCCAGGTTCTCGCGGCGTCCGCTGTACCAACTGAGCTAAGTGACCTCCGATGTTAACATACTCTATTTCTCTAGTCGCCACATTAGCTCCCAATCATCCACCGATGGATATTGACATCCAGCTCAACGCAATTCCCGGTGGTTACATACTTTCTATTGCTCCAGTGGTCTTTTCAAAACTTATATTTCTACGGGAAATGGGAATTAGTAGAGCTGCCCTTGCAATTGGCCATTCTCATCACAGCCTACTGGTGCTAGCCTTTAAAGTATCGCTGTCGTAAATTTGAGTCTTTGGAATAGGATAAAAGGACGGAAAAGGGATATCAAAGCTAATGTAATACTGTCATCAGCAGCATAGCTACAAAAGGTTCAGGCCCTCATTGCGCATGGCCCCACCTTGCAGTGGTCATAGGTCTCCCTTGAAAAGTATGAAAACCAAATATTTAGGTAATTTGCCAGCGTAAAGTAGGTAAAGTGGATTTTATTAAATCAAGTATAGTATACGTATTGTTGTACATGATGAAATTACCTTAATTTGCTTTGTAAAAGAATTGCTTAGAAAGACGTGTTGAGGTAGTCAACTGTTCAGGCTTTTGAAACAAATAAAGGCCTATCATGTCACTTGTGGGGAAGGATACCGCAATATATAACTATTTAACTAGCATGTTTAGCTAATTAGCAGTAGCATTCTTATAACAACAACTAACCAACATTCCTTTGAGAGAGAAGTAAACATAAATAATCAAACTTACATCTTGTGTAGACTTGACTGAGTGTAATACACTGGAAGTCGCTTTAAACTATTGTGATGCAAAGTACTAAAAACGGACAGAAAACGAGTAAGGTTATTGTACCAATGTTTTTGTTTTATAATACAATAAGAAAGGGTTTTTTTGGGGGGGGGTTGTGATCTACACTTACCTAGATCAGATTTTCGATATTCGCAAATTAAAGTATGTGGAAAAAACACCCTTCTTCTTTAAAAAAAGTTACAGATCTCAGTAATTTGCCATCAATTCAAAAAGGCAAAAGAAATTACAGGAAAAATAGATAAGGTTACTAAAAAAGTATTGCAAATTGCAGAATTCTTTAGTTATAATGTCCTGGAAAAGGAGAAAGCTTTAAATAGACAGTTAGGTGATTGAGTGCTACGTGATACGGAGGGTTGCATATAACAGATGAGTAGCCTAAAGTTGAGAGACAAGGTATTTGCGAAGATAGCTGACGATTTGTCTTCAACCAGATCTGAGATGGGAAAGGGTGCACAAGATAAAGATTTGTGCTATTAAGAAGGCATCAATGTAAAAGGTACGGAGATATTTACAATCATTATGCATAAACTGTATTATTTTTTATTACATAAAAGTAGGCTAACCGATGTTTTCAATGTTTCCTGTAGTCTTTTGACTTTAAACCGAGAACTTAATGACCCTGTTCATTGATCCTGAAATAACCTTAATGCATTTGCTGTTGATCCTTATTGACGCCAACGTGCCCCAATTGATACTTCACTAATCCTCCACGCCAGAGGTAGAGGGCTTGATTCACAGAGCGATTTGTTGAAAGGAAATTCGTTCGAAAAGAGCAAAGCGCTCTATTTAAGGGCCTATTATTGTAGGTCATCGCCCTGCCCGCTACAAAAAGGAAGTGCGAAGGACCTGGACAAGTTAGAAAACAATATGAATCAATAACAGGGTAAATAACTACAAAAATAACCCCAAAAACGTTTCATCTACCTAAAGTGTTTTAAAGAAGGAATCTAAATCATTCCCTATATACAGATTGTATTATCTTTGTAATGTATCCTCTAACAAGGGTTTCCTATTTGGTAAAATATTGTTTGCATCGCATGGCCTAATTTTCACATTTTTTAATTGATAGTTCCCGACGTGCAGTATTTGCCATCACCTTCTATGATTTTACTTTCAACATTTGATTCATATTCTAAATAAGATATTTGCTTTCTTTCAATTTTTTCTCTACTTCTTTTGTTTCTTGTGGCAAGAAATATCTGAAATTCATTAAAAATCTGGGAGTTTAGTTTTTCGAAAATTTGCTAATCAGATGTATGTGTGATTTTTCTTATTTGACAGACCTCCTGCATCGGAACAAATGTCCCTAGATAGATAGAACTAGACAAGATGTTCATGGTACAAAGTTGAAGTTGTGTTGCAGGATGTTCGAGAGATAATACCAAACCGTTACCGTCGTGAACGTTTTTGTGTCTAGTTCATTTAACAATATAACATCCCTGAGGGCTGAAATACAATATAAATTTAAACTGATCAGCCTGGTCATGATTAGAAAACAAACGTATAGGAATACATCAAATCTCCCTCTTCAATAATGGACTCAGACATGGAATGCTCTGCTGCGTCTCTTCTTCTGGACACAGCAATCAAAAAAGCTACAACGTTGAAAGAATAAGAAAACATTCATTTGGTTGACACAGTGGCTAGATAGACGCAGTATCCTTGCTGTAGACGACGCTCTTCTTCAAGGTCGTCGTTTAAAGGAAAAAGTTAAGTTCAAGAATATTCCATTGAAGGACAGCAGAACACTGTGATTTATTGCATTGCTTTTTATAGAGGAAGAGTTATAAGCAAGGCCCCTCGATGCGCAGCGCTATCTCCACCATGGTAACATTAGCTGCTCCTTGTCAACACGCGCCTCTGTCTCTCGTATCCTTATTACGTGTGCACATGAATTTGACCTCAAGCATCACAAAGGAATAAAGTCTGCGTTGAACAAAATAAACCAAGCAGTTAAGAAACCAAAAAATTTCAACTGTAAAAAAGTGATCAATTTAAACTGATCGCCAAATACCCGTACGTATTTTACTGCCCACACGATCAGTTTTGACCCAAACTTCAAGACTGTCACTCAAAACGGACCGTGTTTTTTAGCCTTTCCTGTAGCACTTCATTAGATCAAGCTTTGTAATTTATGTTTGAATTTGTCGTCAGAATTACTTAAAAGCATTAAATTAAAGCTGCGAATGGTTTAGATGAGGTGGTTGAGGGAAGGCCTCATCAAGGCTTAAAAACTGCTAATAGAAATTTTAGGTAGAAAGGATGTCATGTTAACTAAAAAACATATAATAGATAAATAAATTTGCTGCAAGAACAACCTTATGGATTGTAACCACAGTTCCATAGGAGTTGTTATAAAAGCAAATATTATTAGATACTTTAATCTTACATTAAAGTCATAGAAACTTACAGTGTGAACAGAGCTGGTAAGTTTTCAAGAGCCCCATCTGCGATGCTTGAAATGCTGTTATAATCAAGGATTCTTAGGGGAGAGAAATCAAGAAATAACAGTGATTGCAACTATAATAACTTTTTTACGATACTTTTATTATTAAGGCGTATTCCAACATTTTGGCGAGTCTATACCTGATCATAATTTATATAGTATGTGTGTAATTCAGCTCTTAACTATCATAGCTTCCTTCAAATGCATCCTCGCAAATAATGATAAGTTTTTGCACAAATTAAAAGCTATGATAATGAGAAGTCACATTATTGAATAATTATTGTTAGAATGATAATACTACTTTTTTAAAGTCAATTCTTTAATAAAGGATAAAACCAATACACATTTATAATAGACACATTAAAGCTGTTATGATATACATCAATGAGCCCTGAGATAAACAAAACAACAGTAACAATTATTTAAAGAACAACTGTAACTAGAAGATATATAGAAAATCAGTTTTAAAAAACGAAAAGCCGAAATAATATTATGATCATAATAATTATGATAATACTAATATTAATTAAGATATATTTGAGTATTCCAAATTACATCCTTCATCTCCCCAAATAAACATACATAAACAAAAATGTAAGAAAATATGTGTTTATATAAAACTCCATAACACTAACATAGATATACAAGCAATTAAGGCTCCCGATGGCAGTGGCCAGCAATCTGGGTCCTTAAAAGATTTTTGCTGCTGGCCTGTGGTATCAAATAATCAAAAAAGTTGTCATTACTATTGGTCAAAGCAAGGAAAGGCATACATGGGCATACAAATTAAATGGGGCCATGGTATTAAATTAACTGTTTACTCCTAGAAAAAAATATTTTTATCGGCAGAAAAGTATTTTGATCTTTATGGGCAGAAAATTTCAAACGCTTTGAAGTTGGAAGTGAGAGTTGCCAAAACAAAGTACCTTATCCCTAAGAAAAAAAGCAAACAATACTACCAAATATTTATCCAACACCGCTCGTTTGTACGAAGACTTGAAGAACCATAAAAGCATTGGCATATTTTTAACATATTTGGGATAATTTATTTCACTCGAGGTCAGCACTTTGTCCTACAAAAACTGGAAGGCAAGTAATTAAAACGGGGGAAAGTATATACAATACTCACAGCGCCACAAGTGAGGGCATCAACGGAAAATCATCGGCTCCGATCAAGTCAATCTCATTATGTGAAAGGTCCCTGAAAATTTCATAGAAATATGATATATGAATTCTTTATATATCTAAATGAAAGATCATATTGGCATTTTCAATGAAAATGGTTTCTGAATAATCAAGTGAAAAGATACAAATATAAAAAAAGTTGTTGTAAAGGCCGCCACCTTTTGCCGAAACAGAAGTCGAAGGAGACTAGAAAGTTGAACTCAGTTCGGCTCTATTGACCCTCCTGATTTGCACAAACACATAATGAATAAAAGGCCGTCATTTTCCATCCATGTATTGTGCAGAATCGATCTTGTGAAAGTAGTTTTCGTCTGAAAAGTTTTAACCGTTTTCGTGAGTAACCTGGGATGATAACTATTTGAAGCCTAATTGGTAAATATTTGAAGCCCTCCGTTTGTAATGTTATATGAAGTACTAGGCTAATGAGCAGTTAGAAATATAGAATAACACACTTATTGCTTCCCTACATCTTGTGTTATCATGCCTATATCGATACAGGAGGTTTTTCTTCCTCATATCATTTCTAGGTGACCGGTCACGTAAGTCTCAATGCCTTGCTGCTATTCAGTTGCATTAAAAATTTTCACAAAGGGAATACCCCTTTCACCCTCTGAAAATAGTCGGAACTGTATTTGCTATTTCCACCTAAGGCCCTCGTTGGCTTACAACGACTCCTCACTGTACGGTTTTCATTAGAGGCCAGTATTGTAAATAGTGAAGAGATGAAGAGTAAAACAAATCATACTTACAGTACAACTAAAGTATCCGCGACGGTCTTCAGTTTCTCCGTAGGTATTCTTCTAAATCCTTGGAGGCTCAGATCTCTTCAATACACAAAATCAAAGTGTGTGGATAAAGTCACAATATCAATCAATTTACTAGCATTACCAATACGAAAGTAATTGTTAATTTAAATAATAACCCTATTGATCTAACCTGAATATTACCTAGCAAGCCTTTTTAGCAGGAATTAGCTCATTCGATGAATCTAAACTTGAAAGATAATATTTTATCTGTGCTGCTTCAAGGTCCTTGTTCTATAAACGTTCAAACAAACTCAAGTCTACAAACGAGGCAGAAACGGAATGGCTCATGACACATTGGGTCCTTGGCGGAGTAGCCCCTGAGCCATTTATGCTGCAACCGAAACAAATAGCAAAACGTTCTTTCATGCTATGTTTGGCGGAGGTGGTCCTGTCAACTTGAAGGATTTTCTCAATCGCTGCAAAATTGAAAAAGGACCCTTTTTACTTATTTTGATTATGGGTGTCAATTTTTTTGCTTACCCTTTACCTTATTACGTGTCATACTTCAGTGTGATATTAAAAACAAACATGAGGAAATAAAATGCTGAACCAAAGCCTTTGATACGCATCTGCGCATTTTAAAAGTATTAGCCATTAAGTTACTCGACCCTAATCTCTGTAACGACTTTGTGTTACAAACACATTAATTTGTTAAGGAACCTTGTTGTTCTTCTTATGTGCATGGTTGTTTATATTAATTCCAGTTTTTTTTGTCTTTAGCAAGATATTCGTTTAAGTATTTCATTTTGTTTTCCAGGACGTCCGCATAAAATGTTTGATCTTCGCACCTGTAAGAAATCCCTGTAAATTTCTTATTTCTGTATATTGGCATAAGATTCTGGAGAGTGCCCATCAAATAGCGTCAACCTAATCATTCTATTCTACATAACGTAATCTCTTGGATTTGTAAAAACCAAGAACTTGTTCAGATGAAAAGGCATTCAATAAAGCTGTAGGCTATGTATCAGATCAAGTACACAAAAGTCAACACAACGTGACATTGCCCTTTTTCATTGGATATCAAACCTCTTTCCTTATTTTATGTATAGCCTTCTAGTGTGAGTTACAGCTGCCTTGCCAAGCAAAATTCTGGTGCAACCACTGCTAAATACCGACAGAGAGCTTGATATGGTTAAGAACTAAAAGTACCTTATGAGACCACGGCCCATCATACCTTTTCTTGTTTTGCTCAAGCACACATATCCTTAACATTAGAATAAAACTACCATGTTTGCCTAATTGTGCACGCAGAATTCGAAATGAGCTGATTGCAGATAGATACATAGATCACTAAGTTATGCTTCCCTATTTAACGCTGCCATTAAGGTATCATAAAGCAGTAACAGCTTTCAATGGACCTTTATCACACAAAAATCCAGAACGAGGCCGGACCCGCAAGGAGCTCGCCAGGCCGTAGGTTTACTTTAAAATTAAGGCATAAAAAGGAGGACATCATAAATGTTTACAAACAA